>SKCR01000527.1:0-22050 GCA_019454045.1 Zanthoxylum bungeanum | reverse complement strand
ATGGATCCCGGGGCGAAGCCCACATGGTCAGCAATTAAAGAGGAAGAATTCCTTTGATGAGTGAGTGAGTAAGTAAAAAAAAAAAAAAAAAAAAAAAAGAAGAGTGAGAGAGAAGTCTTTGATGGTTAAACATATGTCCGGTGATGACATTTATGTGCTGTAGGGAGAAGCCTTAGAAGCAAGAAGCGCGAGACGCGCTCTTATCCGGTATTCTGAAGGGATTGATCTCGGCTGGACTCATGAAACACTTGATAAAGGTATCTCAACAGTAGAAGCCTGAGCGGTTGATGAGATGACTAGTTGAAGAGATGGTGGATCGGTGAAATGACCGTTTGCCTGGATGTCCACACTGATTTGCCTTTGCTACGATACATGATACGGTTGGAAAATAAAGAAAGAAAAGTCTCTGCAATGAAAAGAAAAGAAATAGACCGCCTATAACCGATAAGCGTGAAGCTACCCATGGGCGAGTATTAGGACCACCATGAGGAGAAATGCTACCTTAAAGGGTAGGTGGTCAGAAAAAGAAAAAGAAAAAGAGGAAAAGAAAAAAAAATGAAGGAAAATAATGAAAAGAAAGAGACGATGCAATAAAAGAAGACCATATCATGTTAAGTATGCTACAGTAATCACAGAATGTGACCCAGACATCCAGGTTGGTTAGACCCACTGATCGATTCTCCGAAGCGAAATCATCGAGTTGGCTAACTTAAGGAATAAGATGCGAATGAGCCTTAGCACACACACACACTAGGAGTCTGGTTCAGATCACCCATTCAGGGGATTGGGTTTGAGTATGTCGAATACTTCGAAGATTCTTTGGCTTTGACGCGAAGCATCCGTTGAGGACAAAAATATGTTTAGCTATCGAGATTATCTCAAAGAGAGCACTACAGTGTGCAAAATAGAGAATCGGCATCAGTAGTAGACCTGACAGGTATGGCATTCTGTGGGCGAGGCCCCACATTGGTTCAAATCAGTTTCAGCCAGGTACGGCACTCGGGCATGGAGGTATCAGATCAGCCAGGTATGACACTCGGGTATGGAGATATCAGATCAGCCAGGTATGGCACTCCGGGTATGGAGATATCAGTTCAGCCAGGTACGGCACTCTGGGTATGGAGATATCAGATCAGTTCAGCCAGGGTACGGCACTCCGGACATGGAGATATCACAGCTGCGACACCCTAGGTACGGGGTTAGCATTCAGACATTTGTGGCTCTTAGGTACGGAGGCGTCACTGCGACACCCTAGGTACGGGGTTAGCACTCAGACATTTGTGGCTCTCTAGGTACGGAGACGTCACCGCGGACACCCTAGGTACGGGGTTAACACTTAGACATTTGTGGCACTCTAGGTACGGAGGCGTCACTGTGACACCCTAGGTACGGGGTTAGCACTCAGACATTGTGGCTCTCTAGGTGGACGGAGACGTCACCGCGACACCCTAGGTACGGGGTTAGCACTCAGACATTTGTGGCACTCTAGGTACGGAGGCGTCACTGCGACACCCTAGGTACGGGGTTAGCACTCAGACATTTGTGGTCTCTAGGTACGGAGACGTCACCGGACACCCTAGGTACGGGGTTAGCATTCAGACATTTGTGGCACTCTAGGTATGGAGGCGTCACTGCGACACCCTAGGTACGGGGGTTAGCACTCAGACATTTGTGGCTCTCTAGGTACGGAGACGTCACTGCGACACCCTAGGTACGGGGTTAGCATTCAGACCACAGCAACGCCCTAGGTACGGGGTTAGCACGCCAGGTACGGCATGTGGACTACTCAGACATTTGTGGCTCTCTAGGTACGAGAGCGTCACTGCGACACCCTAGGTACGGGGTTAGCATTCAGACCACAGCGACGCCCTAGGTAGGGGTTAGCACGCCAGGTACGGCATGTTAGACTATTCAGACATTTGTGGCTCTCTAGGTACGGAGACGTCACCGCGACACCCTAGGTACGGGGTTAGCATTCAGACCACAGTGACGCCCTAGGTACGGGGTTAGCACGCCAGGTACGGCATGTGGACTATTCAGACATTTGTGGCACTCTAGGTACGGAGGCGTCACTGCGACACCCTAGGTATGGGTTAGCACTCAGACAACCAACATCATCACTGCAGCACTCTAGGTATGGAGACGCAACCGCGACGCCCTAGGTACGGGTTTAGCATTATCAACTCAGCACAGCAGGCAGACCAGCGTGACAGCTGGCGAGCCAGGTAAGTAAAAATGCATGTGCACGTATTTGATAGGATTGTCATTGTCACACACTGCACAAGTCCCATCAAAGTAGGGGCGACTGTAGGCATTGTATTTTTACACATTAGCCCAATGATGAGTCTCGTATGGAGGCAACTACTTCTTTAGTCATGAAAGTCGCGGGAAACGGACGTTGGAAGGGTAAAGTTGGAAAATAGAATTTTCGATGGATTTAATCTCGTTGGTTTTCGCTTCGGTTGCTTGTTATACCTCCGTTTCTAAGCTCACCTTAGGCCCAAAACTCCCATAGACCACATACCTAACCCAAACCAAGCCCAAATACCCAAGTCAACCCAAGTCAACCAAGTCAAACCAAAACCAAACCTATGCCCATTGGCCATGATTCACACCCATGCCCTTTATTTAGGTAATTGCACATTAATCACATGTTTAAATCTTGTTAAATCCTTACCTAAATAAAAGAAATCAAATAAATGTCTCATTACCAAATCAAATCCAATCCCAATCCTAATTAAGATGCATTCCTTATTAGAAATCAATTATGAGATTCCTTCCTAATCTAATTAGGAAAGTCTTCCTCTTTGCCGTAAAAAGAGGCTTTCACCCCCCATTCGAAAACCTAGCTCATACACCTCTCTCACACGCCTAAAGCATTCTCTTAAGCCTCCATTGCACGCCCAAGCATCCCCCTGAGCCTCCATTGCTGAGCCTTTAAGATCCAATAGCCTCCATTGCCGCATCTTCCCTCCCTCCATCATCAACACCCTTCACGCCCAAGCCCTAAACTTAACCCTCCATGCCGAGTTCCAGCCCCCATTCACAGCCTTAAAACACCCTCAAATAAACCTTATTCACAGCCCTAAATCGCACTAAACACCCTCCAAACACAGCCCCATTCGCAGCCCCAAAACAGTCCCTGAAAACACCCCACTGCACCTGTGAACTGCCGCAGTTCACCTTCTGTTCTGGTCGGTTTTTGTTGCGTCCTTAGCCCCAAAACCGTCCTAAAATCACTTAAACACCATCCCCAAAACCTCCATAAAGTTTCCCTAAAAAATCCTCACAAACGCACCTCCCTAAGCCTTCAAAATCACCTAAAACCGTCCGCTAAACCATCAAGACAGTGACCTGAAACGTAGCAGCGAAGCAGCCACGAAACGGACTTGAAACAGCAGCCCGAACAGCAAAATATCGAGGAAAGACGTTGAGTTGGTGAACTAAAAGAGTAGCGGATCATTTCCCCTTCCAACGGACGTGTAACGCCCTTTCTTAGACGACAAAAGAGGTTAGACCTGAGGGCACCTTTTACCTATCTTCTTTATTCTTTATTTTATTTTACTTTGATATATAATTGCATGAGAGTCGTTTGAGGCATGATTTGATTGTTGGATGGGCGGGACATGTGTTCCCTTTTGTGGTATATAGGATGGAAACCCGGACATAAATTCCGTAGCCGAATCCGAATGGACGGTAGTGCGGTTTGTACTCGGGATACAACGCCACGTACCACTTAAGAGACATATGTTTTGTCCCATCCAAACTTGTATTTGAGCATGTTATTGTCTTTAGGTTATTTGTTTATTATTTGAAGCATGGTTTAATTTAATTTGTTATTTATTTGTTAAAGCATGTTTAGGTTGTTCACTATGCATGTTCTTAGTTTATGATGCGTTTGGGGTAATGATTCGTACATGTTGATTTAATGGTTTAATATGCTTGTTGTGTTACATTGCGTGGAATTATTTGGATGAAAGCATGTTAGATCTAAGTACCCTTGAGCATGATTATTGGATAGGTGCGGTTGATTTAGTGCACAAATTATATCATCACAATGACATAAGTAAGGGACCATTCCGAACCCAACGGTTTGAGGTCTTCCCTTGCGAGGGGTGAGTGCGGCCTTAATCTTTGTCCCGGTTCACACCGGGTGGCGACTCCATGTTATTTCGTATTCTCAAATAGGCCGCGAGCCTAGAAACAGCATCGCCCAGGTTCTGTTGTCTACAGTGAGATCAGAAACCAATACCCCAGGTTGTTTTCTGACTCTCTCCGACATACGCGGTTCTTGTGTATTCGAAGATTAATGATATAGTTTCATCCTTGATGAACTATTTATGTTCTGACCGGCGTAAACACACACGTATAACGCAAGCGCACGTATCGTTCAAGTAGTATAAAAATATCGATCCCACGAGGACTTAATTCCTACTATTGTTATTAATTGTTGATACTATTTATTTAAAAATATCTAATTGAGGGAGAAGGGAATTGATTGCTTGAATGATTTGATTTGTAGATTTGCTAAATAAATAAAAAGATAAAAAGACAAAAGAAAATACTAAGGAAAATAAAAGACTCAAAGATCTAGGGTTGTGAATCTTTCTAATATCTATTAAAAGATGAAGTAGTGTTATTATATTAGTTGGGTAAAATATTGAATTATTAATGTGGAACACTAAATTATGTAAAAGCCTCTTCCGAATGATCATTTACAAATACCTAGTATAATTCAATTGAACCATATGTCTATGTCAATTAAATTACCTAGATTCATTAAGGTTAAGTTCCAATTAAGACTACCCCCGCCCGACAGGTATATTCCTATCCTGTAAGGAAATCTATTAAAGGTTTATCTATCCTTAAGGAAGATCGTGGGTTGTTGAGACTAAGGTTTTAAACTTAAAATCCCTATGTCTAGTTCATTTTAAGTTTACCTAATCAATTTTATTAGTGATCGGTTAATAAAAAGCATTAAGATTATGACTCAACAAATAACTCTTTTAATTACCCCAACTATAATCTAACCCTTTTTAAATCCGGTGATATTAGATTCATCACACCCTAGAATACTAACTTAGTTACAACACATAACTAAAGCTGATATAAACTTAAAAGACAGAAAATGAAATTGCAGAAAGTAATTAAAATAAATAAATGAAATGCTAAGGTAAAAGGAAATAACTTCTACTATATACTATTTAGATATCTCCCATAAAATAATAATATATTAACTTGTGATATTTTAAACCAACCGTCCAGAATGGCGGTATCCTGATTAAGTCAAATTCAAATATACCAGCCATAAGGCGGAACAGAAATATAAACTTAAACCAACCGTCCAGTGTGGCGGTATCCTCATTAAGTCAGGTTAACCAGATTAAATTAAATAACCAACCGTCCGGAATGGCGGTATCCTTTATTAATCTGATTTTAAATAGTTTATATATTATATTTTAAGGGAGATTAATCTAAAAAGCAATAGTAAAAGAATTACCTTATTACCTCAGCATGAAGAGGTTACCCCCTCATGGATGGATAGAATTACTACTACAAAGCGTAAATAAAACTGAATAAAAGAAGAAAATATGAAGAACTCTCAATTTATTTATAAGGATTTCAGAGGAAGAGGTACATTTGAAACTAAAAATTCGAAATCTATTTATAGGCAAAAAAATCTAATTTCTTATTATTATTTTTCTGATTTTTATTATTTTATTATTATTTTTTTTTGGATCGCTGAATTTTCGACACGTGGCATGGTGTGCTAAAAAATGACGGCTCGTTGAATCTTTGACATGTGGCATGGTGGTGCAATTACCAAAATACCCTCGGTGTCGGGACGCCAAAAATTACCAAAATACCCTTTTCGCCAAATTTCACAATTTTGCTCCAAATCACCTCCAGAATATCTTGAAACTTTATTTTGGTATCGGAATGCCCAAAATTACCAAAATTTGTGTCGGGACGTCCAAAATTACCAAAATACCCTTTTTGCCAAATTTCACCAAATTTCACAGTTTTGCTTCAAATCACCTCCAGAATGTCCTGAAACTTATTTATCTACAAAATAACACACAAACACATCAAAATATTCACAAAACTCAAGAAACTATACAAATATTAAGTTAAATGAGTGGGAAATAGTGATACATTTATCACTCATCACACCCCCAAACCTAACATTTTGCTAGTCCTCGAGCAAAATAAAATAACATAATAAAATTTTAACTAAGCCACTTTCGTAGGGATCACGATTGCATTTAGCATATGCAACAAGCCTTTAAACCCATAGGTGTCCCTAGGGGACGAGTTTTAGTCTCGTGAGGGTTTACAGCAATGATACCCACAAACATTTTACAAAAGTAAAAAGGTAGTGAAACTAATGCACACAAAAGCAAAAAGACAAGCGAAAAGAGAATAAAGAAGTTAGTGACTAATCAGGTGAAACTTCTACTCCAAGTTTAGTAGTTGTTTTGTTTCATTCTAAATTACTAAATAAGTAAATTCTCCGATTATTTTTACCATTCTTCATATACACAGCCAACAAAATATTAAACAACTCATTTTTGCCCACAACGGTCATAAGTGGAGTTGATAAGAGAGTAATATTTTTGTCCTAAAGTTTTATCAGAATTCACATCTTTTTGTAGTAATGTAATGATAAATTTTCTGATTTTTCTGATTTTTTCTTTGATTTTTTCTCTTTTTTTTATTTATATACAATATCTTCCATCTATGTAGTGAGCTTTAGGTCGGTGACTCCCAAACCAGTTGGCTTTAGGGCATCAGGTGTTAAGACACCCCTACGGACTTAATTACTCAGACTTCAGATATATATACATATATATAAATTTTTCATCATTTTTTATCCATGTAGCGAGCTTTGGGCCAATGACTCCCAAACCAGTTGGTTTTAGGGCATTAGGTATTAAAATACCCTTACAGACTTAATAACTCGGATCTCAGACATTTTTTTTTTATTATTCCATTATCTTTTTTGAGATGCTTCTCCAATTAAACTATAGCACTGAATATTACAATCTTTTCAATTTTATCCTATGTCCGTATGTTACCATGTATGTTGATAATATCTGCCAACTAAGTATATGAAGATCCATTTTAGTCAGTTTTATGGAGAATTTACAGATTTAATAATTCAAAAGTGAATAAACAAAAATTAACTTGTTTTGAATTAGGTTTGAAATACGTCTCAGGAGTGAGAATTCCTTACACAGCTATTTCTTACCAATTTCATCTTTTTAGTCAACATAACAACAAAACATTTCTACTGGTCATATAACTATAATTTACATGTGGTTTTAGAAGTTTAATCAAAGGCTCACGTTGACGAAGGTTTGTTCACAACTAGGACTCGCCACTCAAGGGTTCAAGCGACCAAGTGAACGCATTTTTTTATACCTTATGGTACATGCCAACGAGTTTATGGTGTGTGACTAACTGTCGAATGGACTTCCCGTTGTAGATTCCCCAGAGGGAGGGTGGAGCGAGGCTCACTTAAATACCCAAGCCTCTTAGGCTCTTATCGCTTGTTGTCAGGAATAAACAACGAGTCCTCCAAACTAGTCTATCACAACACGCTACAAGTGAATGATTATCTAGGTGCCTCCACAGCTTTTCCTTATAAAAAGGTAGTGAGTGAAGGAAGACACCAAACCATCACCTAGCTTTAAATATGCCATTTGTTTTTATTAATTTTTTATTTTTTTGTATTTTTCGAAAAATTTTGGACTAAAAATAAAAACACAATACAAACAAGTACTATCCCCCCAAACCTAAATGAGACATTGTCCCCAATGTCTTTAAACAGTAGAAGAAGAGTTTAGAAGATAGTACCTGGTTGAATGGGTTGCCTCCCAGCTAGCGCTAAATTTTTCGTCTTCAGCCAGATGTGACTGAAATCCATTTGTCAAGGCGGTTTCAGCGTCGTTTTGGATGTCCGATTAAAGACATTCCCATGTGCGTTGCTTTTGAAGGGTCTCTTCCAACGGTAAGGTGGTAAAAAGAATTTTGTCTCATTCAGTGTTTGTGCCACCTTTTTAATCTTTGTTGCTCCAGTGATTCCTGAAAAGAAAGAAAGAAAATCAGGAGGTCTTGTATGGTGCTTGACTTGGAATGGAAGTTCCATTCTGTCAAACTTCTGGTTGATATCTTTGATTTGTACTCCCCAAAACAGCGATGTTTCTCTTGAATGTTCTGGATCTTTGATAAGTTCAGACATTTGCTCCTCAATTTGCTCTGTTTCTTGCTCCACCTTTTCTTCACAGATGAATTTCAAAATTTCCTCGTTCAGTTCTTCATCTGTCATCTGTGAAATACATGCTTCAAAATTTTCAACCTGAGGATGAAAAGAAATGTCAGATTTTAGGTCTTCATCCTCTGATCTGACTGGAATGATTGGCTCAGGTAGATCTTCTTCAAACATTAGTGCAAAGCATTCTCCAAGATCTACATTCTGAGGATGGAAAGTTTCATCCTTCCTTGTTGGTGCAGTTGGTACAAAAAAACTCAGTTTCTTCATCTTCGTCAGAGTCAGAATAATAAAAATCAAATTGAGACTTTGTTGGTGCAGGCTCCTGAACTGATACCTCTGGTTCTTGATTCTCCTCAGCCTCCTCTTTTGCTAAAGTGTCATCGTGAAATGTTTGGTACTCTGAGGCTTCATCTGAAAATGATTCTTGAGGTATATAGCTCCGGTTTTCTATTAATTGTCTGATCTGATCTGTCATTCTCTGTATGGATCCTGCGTTACTCTGAATTTGTGCATCAAATCGAACTGCTTGTTCTTTGAACATGTGAATCAATTGATCTTCCTCAGATGGTTCTGGTTCTTGATAAGGATCAAAGGAAGATGGTGGATAAGATGGAAAATGTGATGATTCTTCGTACCTTGGTTGATTCCAAAAATTCTGCCACTCTGAAAGGTAAATACATTGATCGCTCGGGTGGTTACCATCACATATTACACATCTCCCCATTTCATTCTGTTGAGCAAATGTAGTATTGCTTGGTTCTTGCATCCAGTGATAATCGTTGGGCTGAACAACAGGCCTCAGAAAACGGACTGTTCCCCCCGGATTTGGGGTGTATCTTCTTGTAAAGTTCGTGATTTCTCAATTTCCCAATAGTGTTCCATTTTTTAATCACCTGAAAACAAAAGAAATAAAAATTACAAAATAAAAGAAAGAAAATTAGATATAAGTAAATTTGATAGTTTCAAAATTAATTACTCAAGAAATATAAGTCCCCGGCAACGGCGCCAAAAACTTGACCGGCGTAAACACACACGTATAACGCAAGCGCACGTATCGTTCAAGTAGTATAAAAATATCGATCCCACGAGGACTTAATTCCTACTATTGTTATTAATTGTTGATACTATTTATTTAAAATATCTAATTGAGGGAGAAGGGAATTGATTGCTTGAATGATTTGATTTGTAGATTTGCTAAATAAATAAAAAGATAAAAAGACAAAGAAAATACTAAGGAAAATAAAAGACTCAAAGATCTAGGGTTGTGAATCTTTCTAATATCTATTAAAAGATGAAGTAGTTATATATAGTTGGGTAAAATATTGAATTATTAATCTGGAACACTAAATTATGTAAAAGCCTCTTCCGAATGATCATTTACAAATACCTAGTATAATTCAATTGAACCATATGTCTATGTCAATTAAATTACCTAGATTCATTAAGGTTAAGTTCCAATTAAGACTACCCCCGCCCGACAGGTATATTCCTATCCTGTAAGGAAATCTATTAAAGGTTTATCTATCCTTAAGAAGATCGTGGGTTGTTGAGACTAAGGTCTTAAACTTAAAATCTCTATGTCTAGTTCATTTTAAGTTTACCTAATCAATTTTATTAGTGATCGGTTAATAAAAAGCATTAAGATTATGACTCAACAAATAACTCTTTTAATTACCCCAACTATAATCTAACCCTTTTTTAAATCCGGTGATATTAGATATCATCACACCCTAGAATACTAACTTAGTTACAACACATAACTAAAGCTGATATAAACTAAAAAGCCAGAAAATGAAATTGCAGAAAGTAATTAAAATAAATAAATGAAATGCTAAGGTAAAAGGAAATAACTTCTACTATATACTATTTAGATATCTCCCATAAATAATAATATATTAACTTGTGATATTTTAAAACAACCGTCCAGAATGGCGGTATCCTGATTAAGTCAAATTCAAATATACCAGCCATAAGGCGGAACAGAAATATAACTTAAACAACCGTCCAGTGTGGCGGTATCCTCATTAAGTCAGGTTAACCAGATTAAATTAAATAACCAACCGTCCGGAATGGCGGTATCCTTTATTAATCTGATTTTAAATAGTTTATATATTATATTTTAAGGGAGATTAATCTAAAAAGAAATAGTAAAAAGAATACCTTATTACTCAGCATGAAGAGGTTACCCCCTCATGGATGGATAGAATTACTACTAAAAGCGTAAATAAAACTGAATAAAAGAAGAAAATATGAAGAACTCTCAATTTATTTATAAGGATTTCAGAGGAAGAGGTACATTTGAAACTAAAAATTCGAAATCTATTTATAGGCAAAAAAAATCTAATTTCTTATTATTATTTTTCTGATTTTTATTATTTTATTATTTTTTTTTGGATCGCTGAATTTTCGACACGTGGCATGGTGTGCTAAAAATGATGGCTCGTTGAATCTTTGACATGTGGCATGGTGGTGCAATTACCAAAATACCCTCGGTGTCGGGACGCCCAAAATTACCAAAATACCCTTTTCGCCAAATTTCACAATTTTGCTCCAAATCACCTCCAGAATATCTTGAAACTTTATTTTGGTGTCGGAATGCCCAAAATTACCAAAATTTGTGTCGGGACGTCCAAAATTACTAAAATACCCTTTTTGCCAAATTTCACCAAATTTCACAGTTTTGCTTCAAATCACCTCCAGAATGTCCTGAAACTTTATTTATCTACAAAATAACACAAAACACATCAAAATATTCACAAAACTCAAGAAACTATACCAAATATTAAGTTAAATGAGTGGGAATAGTGATACATTTATCACTCATCATGTTCCATTAGGATCGGTGCCTTGAATAGTATTTCTTCGATTTCATCGAGTTTTACTATCCTCCCACTTACCACTGCATATCGGATTCCTCCTAGGAAAACCGCATGGTGAGCAACAATTACATTGTTCTCATGTGAGTTGATAAGTACAATACTATGGTATCCCTAGGATAACCGACAATTGGCACTTATCCAATTTGGGTTCTAGTTTGGTATCATCCAAATGTATGGCTAGCATTCCCAAATATTCAGGAATGAGAAACCCGGTCCGTTCATATCTAATAGAAATCTGCCAAACAGATTTTATGGAACCTTATTCTAAATAAGTCTTGCACTGTTAATTCGTATCCGTTGAAGGAAATGGTAGCTCAGAGCGACTGATGATTAACCTTATCATGTCCAACAAAATTCGGTTTATCTTTTCGGATACACCGTCAGGTTGACGTGTTCCAGGAGGAGTCCTCATTGAAAGAATACTATAATCTTTCGAGTATATGAGAAACATATTGCTTAAATATTTTCCATTACGGTCTTACCGTGACGGTATAATACTTTAGCCGATCTATTTGTCTATTTCGTGTCGAAACTTTAAAAGTTTCCGATTTATGTTCTTCAAAAGAAACACATAACCATAACGCGATGCCACATCCGTAAGGTCACGAAATATCCATATCCACATCTAGCCTAGCTAGACATGGGCCCACTTGCTTCACTATGAACTAGGGCTAACAGATTGGTGGCATTTACACTTTTACCAAGTAAATGTGTTTTAGGCATTTTTCCCAATAAACTAGATTCGTAGACTTTATTTGAATGGAATCAAATCAGTCCTAGTATCCACTCTTCAAAAGTGTGGATATACGAGTCTTGTTTAATTGTGTCCCAGACAACAATGCCACAATTAGTTTCTTCTGATCAAATCAGTTCGAGCTATTTGTTTGTCATGTTATATATTTGAGATTTATTTATATTCAAAATATAAATGCTGTTATTCACATCTAATGTGTTTATCTCAATATCATCTTTATATAATAAAACACTTTAGTGTTCCAGAATATAAAGGTTCACCCGCAGCGGGTCAAACACTGATATAGAGATAATGTATCTAGTCAAACTAGTTACATTATAACAGTTTCTAAATTTAGGTACACACCCGAAGGTAGTTCCTAAACTTAGGTATCTACGGTTAAAACAGCGACTTTCGTCCCGTTTTCAATTCGCAAATTATCTCAATTGAAGTTAGTATCCTGTTCAAAACAGATTCTGAACATCAATACATATATTTATGTACCACACTAAGTATTTAAAATCCAATTTTAATACTAGTAGTGAACATATATTTATGACAAACATATTTGAAGTCAGAGCCTTGCTCGTCTTCAATTCCTTCATGTCTGCTTGTCCAAACGGCAGTCACGCTTCCGCGATCCCGTTTGCCATAACTTAAGCATACATTTTAGGATATGTCCTTTATCTTCCCAGAAGACTATAATGATTTTGCCTTTTGCCCTTTTTAACACTTCAGAAGCCTTTGGCCAAGCCTTGTCCTTCTAGAATATCGAAGTAAGGTGCGCCTTGCGCTACTTGCCTAATTGCAATTTTGACTTTGTCTCCTTGAGAATAGTCATTAACCCTCCAAGAGTTATTTATTGCAATTTAGTACTTCTAAAATCTAAGTATAGATTTACGAAGATCCTTCAATTTCAGTATCATACTTTAAGGATCTAATCCTTAGTTCTGATTCAGAAATTAAGGAGTCTACTGCGACAAGCTTAATGGATTAAACACTTAAGTTATCATCACATAAATCTTCCAAAGATTATGCTCTACTATTTGCTTAACTCCGGGCTTAGGCACAATATGTTATTTTATCAAATAAAGTAACTTATTATTTTTCCAGGATCATCCTGAAATTTTATTCCCAATTTGAAAATTAAACCATTTAAATACATTTTCCCCAGGATTATGTTTTAAATGTCAATCTTTCAATTTTATCTTGATTTTAATAGTCCAACTATTTAATCAACGATTTTGGTACTATTTATTATAATGATTACAATAGTCCAACTATTTAATCAACTATAATTTAATAGATTAAAATCAATTATATTGATTACTATAATCCAATTATAAAATCAACTATAAATGAATAGTTTGAATATAGTCCAACTATTTTTTAAAACAATAATTTAAATATTAGTCCAACTAACATTTAATTTATAACGACGAATGATATTTGTTTTAAGAGTGTATGGCAAGTAATTAAACGAATATTGCAAATTCAATTCTTGCCTCCCACTATTTTTCGGCGAGCCTCTAACCCTCTGTCGAGTACTCGGGAAACCGTGTTTCCTAGTGGGCTAGGATCCCGTTAAATATCACACAATCTTGACTTTGGCCAACAAATTGTATGATAATTAACTAGGTAGATCTCTAAGATCGATTGGATCCAATCCAATTTCTAGATCCGGTAGGAGGACATCCAAGTCCAAAACATATATCTTATATATACCAATACATCCAATGTATTACTTAACCTTTTTCCTCTGAATCAACTAAGCCTTGGCTTTGGCACAACAAAATTAGTGATCCCAGTCAAGCGCGACCCATTGACCATGGAAAGCTTCGTAATAAATGTCGATGGACAAGAAGTGGTCTTGACTTTGGCCAACAAACCACAACTTGGACAAGACACTGATATGGAACAAAGCTCTCGTGATTCAAACACATCCTCGACGGACAAAGGCCTTGACTTTGGCCAACAAGCCAATGCCAGTCTCGGATCTTGAGTGAGAATCACTCAATGGAAGGAAAACACTTAATATTTTGCGAGGGTTTTCGAGTGCAAATTGACAACCAATTTATTATATTTGTTAAGGTCTCATCATCATACACCCTTAAACATTCATTCTAAACACATAATAAAGCATGTATAATAAAGTAATAATGATATGCGGATGGATACTTTACACATTGATCCTAGATCAAATCTCTCCCTTCTCTCTCCCGCTAGCACATGTATTACTTCTACCGTTACACTACACTTCTAAAGAAACCTCATTTACATTGAGGGGAATAGGTGAGAAGAGAATACAAAGAATAAGGAGGTGATAAGGCTGGACACGTAGGTCCAATTAATAAATCAAATTTATTACAACAATTTCTAAAATTGTCCCACCCATCTAATATCCATCTGATATACATTATTCATGCATCGCAACCATGTATTCACACAAGCATGTTATCAATCAATCTAATCAAATTAATTAATCTGATAATTAGTGATCATCCAATGTTCAAACAACGATTTGATTTTGTTCGAGTCAAACTCGTTTTTGCGAATAAGTACTCAAAGTACGAATTCTCAAATTAAATTAAACTACAACATTAAATCCAATTAATATGTATTTAATCCTAATTCACTATTTAATTCCAAATTAAATATCACTTTATTTACGAACCTTTACGACTTAAATTCCAAATTTAATCGTTACGGGTCTCAAAGCCCGATTAACGTCCAACGTTAATTTAATTAAAGTCCAATGGGCTTTTAATTAATTTCTTAAGGCGTGGACTTTTGGTCAACTCGGGTCGAACCCAATAACCAAAATCCAATCCGGGAATTACCCCATAAGCCTAGAAATCAATCTTGGCCCATTAGGCCCAATTAAACTTTAAAGGTCCATTAAGTCGCATTTGGGCTTTATGGATGCGGTTTTGGGCCCAATTGGATCCAATCCAATTTGCCTTAACCCAACTTTGTACAACAAAGCCCAACAAGCCCAATTACAACACTTAAGCCCAATTTCCAAAATTAAGCCCAAAATAATTAAATTACAAAATCCAATTAAACAATTCAATTATCAAAGTGTATAACATGATCAATTATCCAATTAACATTTCTAAAACATCAATTAACACAACTAATCATGCTCATTAACATTAATCATGTCCAACACAATTTAATCAAAAATCAAACCCAATACATGCTACATCAACTCTCGGCAATTTGGGAATTATGTGTCCGATTCGGTTTCAATCCATTAATTCCACAATCGACATTAATCAACATCCCAAATGATTCTAACTCATCCAATGAATCAAAAACAAAAAATCACCAAGAATTTAGGGCTATGTTCTATTCGGCCAACACCAAAAAAATTGGGGAAATTTGTTCCAAACAAGATTTCTTCAAATTGATCCAATCAAACATCATTAAAACACATTTAAACATATTCATTCATCCAATTTCACAAATCATGCTCAAACATATTTTTACCCAAATTTTAAGCCCTAAAATTTTTTCATGCTCAAACCTTGCTCTAGATGCCATTGTTGTTTCTATTAAGGTCCCAAGATCAATAATAAACATGAAATATGTGTGAATACAAATCGAAGAAGTTGCTGAATACTCACATCGATCGGTTGAGCGACGCTTTGACGAACAAAATCTGATTTTCTTCTCTCTGGACTGGTCACGACAGTTCACAGCAGCAGTCCACTGGTTTGGCTCGGTTTGGTTCTTCGTCAAGCTCCAAGCTTCGTCGAACGATTCCCGGCTCATGGGTGGACTTCCCTATCACCTTCGCATGTCTCTCGGAGTGCTAGCTCTTGTGATTTTTGCCACAAAAACACACACTCTTGCTCCCAACTCACGGTTTTGACAGAAACTAGTGAGCATTTTGCCCCTCCATGGGCGTGAAGAAAAAGAGATGAAGTGAGAGAGAGATTAATTTGGTTGATGGCTAAAGTGTGTCTTATACACTCATTTGAATTTAAAATTCATTTCACTTGAATTTGGCTTTCAAAAAGTCAAATAATTAAAGCCCATCCACCTCCATCAACTCACATCACATCATGAATAGTGACTTACGTCAATCACTCAAAGTGAAAGACATCTATCACTTGATTGACGAATGATGTGACGCTAGATGCGACTAGCGATTTGACGCTTGATTTGACTTGCGTGCCGCACTCGAATTCGAATGTGATGCAATGCACTCGCAAATAATCTCGGGATCGGGTTCGCTAATTCCAAATTACGAATTTTTTGTTGCGTCGTAATAAAATGATTACGCCTAGCGAAGTCACTATTCACGTCGCTAACGAATTAATTCTAAATTAATTCGTTCGCCCGAATTAAAATCTAATTTTAATTCCGCGTCGAAATCCAATTTCGTTTAATATATCGAATATATTAATTTATCGATTAATTAATCGTTATCTCTCTTTTATGATATTTTATCCCAGATAAAATATCTCCGCAATTAATCCCAGATTAATTTTCTCTCTCTCTAATTAATCCCAGATTAATTTAGAGTGCGAGTCATACGTCATCGGTGAATCTTCGGGAAGCGACCATGAGATCCCCGAATATGTTGGCAGTAAATTCGGTCGTCGGACTATCCGAACACGTAAGTACCTCGTACTACGTTTATACGATTTACAAGACAAGGTTGGCCTCTAGCAAAGCGCCATGCCTACCCAATTCTCCGGAAATCCTTACTTGAATAAAGGATCTATATCAGGTGTAGTATACTGGTATTGCGTATTTTTTGTCCCGTATCGGATGATCACGTGCTAGGCCTAGGGCTGGATGTCTGGTAACTAGTCTCTATAATCGGATAAACATGACCTTGTCATTTTATCCCGATGACTGCAGTACTTAAGAGTACTAGTACCGTATCCTACGTGACCATCATCTCCATATGACTGGAGTGACACTTCTGTCTTGACATCACACCCAACACACACTACGATTCTCAATATACCCAGTATTGGCGTACACAGAACCTGTTAAAGCCCTGGACGACCGCAACCAAAGTATATTGATTGTCGCAAGTATTAGCGGTGCAAGTCTCAGGTTAAGACCAAATACACCTACCCTGATTTCGGACTTCCATATACACATAGTCATACTACCAATGAAATTCTGAGGGGGTCTATCCAGAGCGAAGCTATTTCCTGTACCATCAGTGAAACATAACCTCCTATTACACTTGCATGAGTATCCTATACCAAAATATATGAGAACTATGTCGTTGTGCCCTCACAACGCGCACAAGTGTAATACTAGTCTTTTACGTATTTATCGATGTCCAATCTCGATAATACTCTGACTAGGGATATTTAATGATTTATCTTTCGTAGACTGATACTGTCTCATATCATTCTCCGTCCAGGAACAAATCATAGGGACCTTTCATCATTTATACATCTATGTGATCTAATAACAAATGAAAAGAGAGCAATCTCATTTGTCACATAGTTAATTTGTACAACAACACCATGATCTGTACAAATAGTGACGTTATGGGTCATAATTGTCCAACAATGAACGCACATTTTTATACCTTACGGTACGTGCCAACGAGTAACGGTATGTGACTAACTGTCAAATGGATTTCTTATTGTAGATTCCCCAGAGGGAGGGTGGAGCGAACTCTCTTAAATACCCAAGCCTCTTAGGCTCTTATCGCCTTGGGGACAGGAATAAACAACAAGTCCTCCAAATTAGTCTGTCACATTGAGCTACAGATAATGATTATCTCGGTGCCTTCACAGCTTTTCCTTATAGAAAGGTAGTGAGTGAAAGAATACACCAAACCATTGCCAAGCCTTAATATTTCCCTTTGATTAAACACCCTTAACCCACAGTAGACATGGTTAATTAAAGCACAAATCACAAAAATTACAAGACATTATTTCGGGGCTGATTCTCTATCCCAGTGGAGTCGCCAGACTGTAGGACACAGAAACTGGGCGACGCATGCTGTTCTAGGCTCGCGGCCTAGTTAGGAGTACGGAGTAGCCCGCGGGGGACTAAACCGGAGAATAATGGAGTCGCCACCCGGTGTAAACTGGGAAAATGATTTAAGGCCGCACTCACCCCTCGCAAGGGAAGACCTCAAACCGTTGGGTTCGGAATGGTCTCTTACTTATGTCAACTGTAATGAATGGATTTGTGCAATTTTAACCAAGTCTACTCAACATACATTTGCAAAGGTGATCTAAACTCCTATAAGGCCTAAATCTAAGTTCGCATGCTTTAAAAGTTAGTTATCATAACGGCAAACATTCGGTATCACACGATAAGCATGTTGAATAAATACGACTTAAACATAATGTAAATTGAATTCCTATTGCGAAAGAAAATAACTAAGTCATGCTTAAAGAAATAACGTACTAGACCAAATCATGCTAAATAATCTACTAGACTAAATCATGCTCGAATACAAGGTTGGATGAAACGAAATTCGTGTGTCTCTCAAGTGGTACGTGGCATTGTATCCCGAGCGCAAACCGCAATACCGTCCATTCGGATTCTGGTACAGAATTTACGTCCGGGTTTCCATCCGATATACCGCAAGAGAGAACACATATTCCATTCATTCGGAAATCACATCATGCACCAATCCACAATACTTATACGAAATAATGCAATAAAATAAATACGAATAAAAGAGAATAAACAAAAAGGGTACCCTAAGGTCTAACCTCTTTGGTCGTCTCTCGGAAGCGCGTTACACGGCCGTCGGAAGGGTTGATGCTCCGCAACTCCCCCGGTTTACTGGTTTGGAATTTTTCCTCGTTGTTTCGCTGTTCGGGTCGCTGTTTTCACTCCGTTTCGCGGTGTTTCTGGTCACGGTATTTGTCTTACTGGTTTGCGGTATTTAGGCAGATTTCTGCGGGTGCAGTTCGCGAGTTTTGTGGGTATAGTTTAGTGATAAAACTATGCAGTTTTGTGGTTTTTTACGGTAAAATCTGGACTGTTTTAGGACAGATTTTTGGTGATGTGGGGGGTATTTTTGGAGGAATTTTCGGTGGTTATAAGGCTGATTTTCAGTGTAGTTTTGGTGGTGTGCTGGGACGATTTCAGGGGCTGGTTTGAGGTCTTCAGGCGTGAGCAGTGGCTGAAATAAGGGGGCTAGTTGGACGTGTTTGAGGGGGGCTGGTTTGGGGTCTTGTGGCGTGAGTAGTGGCTGAAATAAGGGGGCTGAATGGACGTGGCTTTAAGGGTGGAATGAGGGCTAAACGTGAAGGGCTTGTTAGGCGTGAAGGCAAGGAGCAGGTGTCGTGGAGTTGGGTATTGAGGCTGTTAGGCGTGAAGGCAAAGAGCAGGTGTCGTGGAGTTGGGTGAGTGTGCTGTGTGGCTAGGCATGTGGGCAAAGAGCAGGTGTCGTGGAGTTGGGTGAGTGTGCTGTGTGGTTAAGCGTGTGGGTGTGTTTGCTTGAAGAGGCAGGGGCTGTTGGGATTTGTATGCCCGACAAACAAATATGTTCGAAACATGATTGATTAATAATTTTGTGATTCTATTTTATTCCATGTATGCATTTTGACTTGCTTTATAAAATTCAAGAAAATTCCATGATTATTTATGTAGCTTTGAATTAAACATATATGTGTATGTAAAATGTTACATACATATATGCATAGATAAAATTTAAAGAGTAATAATCAAAATCTGTCCATGATTATGATTTGAAGTTGGGAATCTTCAAATCCAAAGTCATAAATACAGTTCATTCCATTATGAATGGTATAGTTCTATCCAGACTATATTATGTAGAGACATATAAATGAATGTATTTTATATAATAAGATTATATTGGACAGGACCAAATAAAATTGAAAAGTTCTAATAATTTCCGTTAAATAAAGAACATAAATTTTATCATAATGATGGTCATATATGTGATGATCTTAATTCATTGTATTTAGCAGACTCCTATATCATATTAATTTATTCTTTAATTTACTCGGTATGGTTTTGTATTTATTACATTTCGTAAACCTTGTATTTTGGGAATGAGTTGAATGAATAGCTGAGAATGCTAACCTGATATAATGAAATCCGTTCATAAGATTCTTTTGTTTGTTAGTTCAGGACCTGAACGATTAGCGCGCAAATTCATGAAAGTTATGAATTAATTGTTCACTTGAGAACTAATGGAAGTCAAGGATAAAATGTAATTGGAGAGGTTAACGTATATTTTATTCCTAGCTCCTTTACGAATCTGTTATGGAGGATCATTGCATAGGTAATGACTATATCAATGGACGAATACTTTGAGTAATTAATTCTATAATTCTAAGAGTGCAATTCTGGGTATTTAGTGGAGTTACTTCAGAATTAATAATTTCATTTGATTAATAAAAGAGTTTATAATTAATCGACGAAATTATTAGAGTTTAGAATTATAGGTTCATCGGTCCCCTCGTCGTCTTCTATCACTGTTCGAACGATTATAATTGCGAAGAAAAATAGTTATGAATTATTTAAAATAATTATGAATTATTTTACACTCTAGTTATTCCATAAAGCTCTTGTTTGGAAATTATGACAAATGTTGTCCTAATACATTTATTAGTAGATAATGTATCTATTTATTAATTTATGAAAATTAATATTTAATTAATTTGATTAATTAAATTTTAATTTAAAAGGATAATATTTCAAAAGTTGAAATTTTGATAATTTATTTTAATGAATTATCTTTGATAATTTATGAGATAAATATTGAAGGATTTTATTTTGATTTTTTGAAAATTAAAATTAAATCCTTAAATGGATTTGTTTGATAAATTTGATTCAATCAAAAAGTTTATCAAAAAGAAACAAAATCCTCTTTATAAAATCAAAAAAAGAAAACGTGAGCTGGAAGGGTTTTTGGTTTTTGAAATTGAGATTTTTGATCAAAATAAATCAAAGCAACAACAAACAAAACGTAGGCTGTAAAAGAGAAAATAAAGAAAAATAGTTTTCTTTTATTTTTTTTTCTTAAGTTTGATTTTGAGAAAATCAAAAGGAAATAGCATCCAGGATTCGTCTCATGTGCTGAGTACACGGATCCTTAACAAATTAGAGTATTCTTCGTAATTATTTTCACGCCCACACGTGCCATTGGAGGTGAGGAGATAGACGAGGAAGATCGTGGTTCAAAGAATCGATTTACAAAGATACTCAGATCTGCAGGTATATTTCTTACTTGAGTTCTAATAATTTTTTTTATTAATATACTAGATAATACGGATCCGGTTTTGATTGTTCATGTATGAAAAATTAAATTTTTTTCTGTTACCAAACACGATTTCCGCTGCGCTTGAACTCTGAAAACCAACAGGGGCAAGTGGCGTTGAGAAGCTGATTTGTGGGGTTCACTTGCGTGGGGTAATGGGGTTCACAGGTTTGTCGCGTGAGTAGTTGGCTGAGAGTGGAGGGTGCAATGTACGACAGATTTTGTGTATGAGCTTGAGAGAACAGGGGTTTTTTTGTGATGTCTTTGTGCTATGAAGGTGCTATGAAGATGCCAGGGGTTTCAAGGGAGCAAATGGTTGTTTATATAGGCAAATGGATGGGGGCTTCCTTGTTTGAGAAGGAGAAGGACTTGCTTTGTTGAAAAAATGGAAAAGGGAAGGCTAAGTCATGGGTGTGGGGTTAATGAATTAAATGGTGTGGGGAAATGTCATTAATGGCTTGGAAACTTGTTGAAAAAGGAAGGTGATTTGTGGTTTCTTTTGACTTGGAGGGGGGATGACATTAATGGCTTGGAAACTTTGTTGAAAAATGGGGAGTAAGGTAAATTGTAGGTCAAATGTGTGGGGCATGCGGTATAAGGTTAATTTGGTTGTTTGAATAGTTGGTGGAGAGGTAAATGTTGTGTAATGGGCTTGGGCCTTGGTGTTGGTGGGCTTGGTGTGTGATTTGGTTGGTTTTGGTGGGCTTATGGGCGTGGGTTTGGTGTTTGGGCCAAGGAAATGTTGCAACGGAAATCCGACGGACAAGCCCGAAGCTAAACGAGCGAATCAAATCAAACGAAACATCAATTCTCAATTATTCCCTTCTGACGTCCTTTTCTCGCGACTCCCACAACATAAAAAGGTAGTGCCTCCGCTGGAGGCTCATCATCGGGACTTATATGCAAAAATACAGTGCCTACACACTTG
>SKCR01000526.1:0-29157 GCA_019454045.1 Zanthoxylum bungeanum | reverse complement strand
AATATATATATGAGTCGTGTTAAATAAAATAATTAATTTCTTTTTTTTTACTATTTAACATGAGCGGATGGTATCATTACATTATTACATGGGTGACGTAATACCACTAATTAATAATTATATAACATATAGGAGTTATGTTAAATAAAACTACTATTTGATTAGTTATTTTACTATTTAGCACGAGTGGTATAATATCATTACATTATTACATGGGTGATATGGTACCACCGATTAATAATTATATAACATATAGGAGTTATGTTAAATAAAACTACCATTTATTTAGTTATTTTACTATTTAACTCGAGTGGTATGGTATCATTAGATTATTGCATGTGTGATGTTGTACCAATAACCAATAATCATACAATATACAGTAGTTGAGTTAAATAAAACTACCATTCATTAGTTATTTTTTACTATTTAATATGAGTGACATGATATCATTATATTGTTTCATGTTTGACTTGGTACCAACGTTATATGGTAAATTGAAGAGTAAATCAATATTTTACTGGAATTTAGATCCAATATGAGTTGAGTTGTGTTAATTTTTTCATAATCTTTTTATTTCACGTGTTTTAATAGTAATATATGGTAAATTAATATCCGATAACTATTCAATAATAATTTTTATGGAAAAAAATTAGTACAAAACACAATAAAATATGGTAGATTCACAAATGTTATCACAAAAAATAGCACAAAAATAATAAAAGATAAAGTACAATCATTTATCTTCTAATTAAATATTATTTATCTTTTAATATTTTATAGTAAATTTTATACTATTTCTTATGTACATATCTGTTGATAGTGTTTTTTGTGACAAAGTATTTGAACAGTACGGAAAGGGCAGAGATGAGATTTCTCCTTTCGGAAGGACGGATATTCTGAGAGTATTAGTTACTCATCGGCCAGGCATGTGTTGGAAATTTATGACCCATAGCATCACTATTTGTAAAAGACATTGTGTTTTTGTATAAATTAACTATGTGACAAAAGGAAATTGCTATTTTATCATTTTGTAATTGGATTACTTGGATTATTAATGATAAAAGTCCATATGGTTAAATCGGATTAATAAGACATGAGATAGTATTAATCCACGAATGATTTAATCATTAAATATCCATAATCGTAGTATTATTGAGACTGGACATCAATAATGTGGAATAGACTAGTATTACACTTGTGCATGTTATGGAAGCTTAACGGCATAGTTCTCATATATTTAAGTATTGGATACTTATGCAAGTGCGATAAGAGGTTCTGTTAGACGTTGGACTGGGAACAGCTTCGCTCTGGATAGACCCACTCGGAATCACATTGATAGTATGACTATGTGTCTATAGGCATCCGAATCAGGGTAGGTGTATGTAATCTTTAACCTGAGACTTGCATCGCTAATACTTGCGACAATCAGTTTACTTTGGTATTGGTCGTCTATAGCTTTAACAGGTTCTATGTACGCCTCTATTGGGTTTACTGAGAATCGTAGTGTATTGGATGTGATGTCAAGATGTGAGTATCACTTCAGCCATATGGAGATGATGGTCACGCAGGATACGGAACTAGTTTTCTTAAATACTACAACTATCGGGATAGTATGACTAGGTCATGACTATCTGATTACAAAGACTAGTTGTTCAGGATCCGATATATGATTCGTACGGGGCAGACACAAAGCCAGCCATAGGCCTAGCATGTGACATCTGATACTGGATCGTATTACGCAATACATTGTATAACTACACCTGATACATATTATATTCATCGTTGAATATTTCTGGAGAATTGGATAGGCACGGTGCTTTACTAGAAGCCAACCATGTCTTGTAAATCGGTAAGAACGTGGTACGAGGTACGCACGTGTTCGGATAGTCCGATGACCGTATTTACTGCCAACATATCCAGGAATCTCTTGGGTCGCTTCCCAAAGATTCACTAATGACATTTTACTCGAACAGAATTAATCTGGGATTAATTATGAGAGAGAAAATTAATCTTGGATTAATTGCGGCAATAATTAATCTGGGAATAAATTCGTCTATAAGAGAGAACGCGATTAATTTAGAATTAATCGATTAAATAATATATCGGATATATTAATTGAAATTGGATTTCAATGCAAAATTAAAATTGGATTTTAATTCGGGCGAATGAATTAATTTGGAATTAATTCATAATCGATTATCGTAATAATTTTGCTAGGCATAATTATTTAATTAAATTGGATTTAATTATATCGCGACGGTAAATTTGTTTAATTTGGAATTAAACGAAACCGGCCCAAGTCTAGTTGTGTGTTGTGTAAGCCAACTTAAATTTGGAATTTAAAATGGTGAGACCCACTTGACTTACATCAACTTGTCAAAGTGTGATGGAATTGGTTGGAAGTGGTTGGGCTTATTAATTGGATTATTTAAACAACACAACAACCAAGTCAATGGAACTATTCATCTTCTCTCTTCTCCCTCTTGCATTTGCCGATTCTTGCTCTCTCTTGGAGAGAAAATTTTTCTTCAAAAATTGGTCAAGCTAGCACTTGGAGTGTCTTTAAAGGTGATAGGGAAACTCACCCAAGAGCCAAAATAACAAAACAAAGCTTGGAGCTTCATCATCCAAAGAAATTTTTGAAATTTTTCTACCAACCAATGTAAGTATTCCGCAACTTAACTTGGATAATTCACACACAAATCATATTTAGAGATCTTGTGGCATGTGTAGGACACCAATAATGGTATCTATAGCCTTCTAAATGTGATTTGAATTCTAGGGTTTATACACTTTAATTTGGGGATTTTGTGCTTGGAGCATGTAAATTCAAAATTGATTGCTTGGTTAATGTTGAATGATGATAACTTGGAGTTATGCATTGTTGGATTGTTAAAAATTGATTGGATCAAAATTTCCCCAATTTTTCATCATTAGCCGAAACTACCCTAGGAAGAACTCATGGTGATTTTTGGAAATTTGACAATTGGATGTGTTAAAAGCATGAAATGAATGTTAATTGTTGATTTAATTGGATTGAAATCAAAATTGAATGTTATTTCTTGCTATTGTCGTGAGTATGTAAGCATGTTGGTGAATTGATTTTGCTTCAATTTGTGTTGGACATTAATTAGAATAATTAAGCATGATTAATTAGATTAATTAATGTTTTGGAAATATTAGATTAATTAATTAGTTGTGTTTATTACACTTTAATTGGATTAATGTGATATTTAGAATAATGTATTAATCTAATTTGTTGTATTTGGGCTAATGGGCTTGGTTGGGCCAAGTATGGTTTTGGACAATTGGGTTGGATCCAATTGGGCCTAAACCATTTCCATAAAAGTCCAAAATATGACTTTGGGCCTTTAATAATTTAATTGGGCCTAATGGGCCAAAATTGATTTTGGCATAGGGTGATTCCTAAATGGGCCTTGGCATTTTGGGTTTGATCCATAATGACCAAAGTCCATGCCTAAAGAATTAATTAAAAGCACATTGGACTTAATTGAATTGGCATTGGATGCTAATTGGGCCTTTGAGACCCAAACGGATTGGATTTGGAATCCAAGTCTAAAAGACACTATTATAAGTGTAATTATTTAATTTGGAATTAAACATTAAATTAGTATTGGATACAATTTAAATTGGATTTAAAATTGTAGTTCGATATAATTCAAGAATACTTACTTTGAGTATTTATTCTTAAACGAGTTAGACCCGCGCAAATCAAATCGTTGTATGAACATTGGATAGTCATTAATTGAATATTAATTAATTGGATTAGATTGATTGACAACATGCTTTGTGTGAATACTTGGATGTATTTGTATGAATAATGTATATCAGATGGATATTAGATGGGTGGGGGTAATTTTGGAAATTGTTGTAAATATGGTATTTATTTGAAATTGGACCTGCGTGTCCAGCCTTTCACCTCCTATTCTCTTTGTATTTCTCTTCTCACCAATTCCCCTCAATACAAATGAGGTTTCTTATAATGTTATGTAATTGGGTAGAAGAATGTAAAGTGCTAGCGGGAGAGTGGAAATAGAGAGAGATTTGTTCTAGGAACAAATTATATTATATATCTATCCGTATATCATTATTAATTTTATCGCTCCTTATTATACTTTTAGAATGCATGTTTAAAGGTGTATGATGAGACCTAATTAAAGATAATAAATTGGTTGTCAATTTACAAAAAACACATTCACTTTATATTAAGCGTTTTCCTTCCATTGAGTGGTTCTCTCTCAAGATCCAAGATTGAATTTGATTTGTTGGCCAAAGTCAAGATCATTATCCATCGCGGATGTGTTTGAACCATGAGAGCTTTGTTATACATCACATGTCTTAGGCATTTGTGACTTGTTGGTGTGGATGCTGGAATTCGGCAGAGGTCCACAATCAGAATTTGTAGGTTGGTGGCATTAGCGATCCTGCAAGACAAAGGTAGGGTGAGCGGGAGCAGACTACCCACCGGTGTGGTGGGTGCCGGGGGCACTCCGACGCTCAAGTCAGTAGTATGAAATGAACAGTAAATATGTAAAATGTGAAAGTAAGGTTTGTTATTACCTTAACTTTCTTGTAGTGGCCGTGAGGGCGGTGATATGTGTTTTGAAGAAGGGAATTCTCTGAGAACTTATGTCAGAGAACAGAAGCTAGTAAGCCATAGAGAAGCCTGCCTTGAACCCTGAATTATCTCCCCTTTTATAGGTCTGAAAAGAGATTACTTTGTAGCTGTGATAAAAGCTGGCAACGGGCCTACAACATGCTGACATTTCTGGCAAAGGAACCCACAACGTGCCTTGGATTCAACTTTCAGCGCTGGAAGAATATTTGCATGTGTTTGTGTTTAAAAAAAAAAAGAGGAATAGTTAGTAACAATTGTGTTTTATGCTGTCTATTTATTTGGCTCTATTTTCGTAGCGTTATGTACCGATGGAATAAGGCCTTTTGGGTTGGGTTTTCCAATATGGTATTTAAGGGCCAATATTCATGGGCTTTTGTTATTTGATTTTGACGTGAAAAGACGGTTTTGCCCCCGGGCCAAATTTGGCCCGTACAGTTTGTTCCATACTCTTTAAGTCAAAAAGTTTTTTGATTTAGAGAGTAAAATATCGAATGTATTATCTCGGATTTGATTTTGGTATGTAAACTAATTCTGAACCGTTTGAAGTAATCCCCGTACTACAGGTTCAAAGACCAGTCTTTAATGTCATCTGGACCAGATGAAGGCCAGGTCTTCAGCTTGACTCTACATGAGCCAATGGAGAATATTCCCAGTCGACTGAACCAGATGAAGGTCAGGATAATCCCCATACTACGGGTCAAAGGACCAGGGGAGTTTACAATGTCGTGTGGACCAGATGAAGGCCAGGTCTTGAACTTGACTCTACATGAGCCAATGGGGAATATTCCCAGTCGACTGAACCAGATGAAGGTCAGGATAATCCCCATACTACGGGTCAAAGGACCAGGGGAGTCTACAATGTCGTGTGGACCAGATGAAGGCCAGGTCTTGAACTTGACTCTACTACATGAGCCAATGGGAATTTTCCCAGTCGACTGAACCAGATGAAGGTCAGGATAATCCTCATACTACGGGTCAAAGGACTAGGGGAGTCTACAATGTCGTGTGGACCAGATGAAGGCCAGGTCTTGAACTCGACTCCATATGAATCATGGGGATTGTTCCCAGTCGACTGAACCAGATGAGGGTCAGGATAATCCCCATACTACGGGTCAATGGACCAGGGAGTCTGCAATGTCATCTGGATCAACGAAGGCCAGGTCTTCATCTCGACTCCATATGAATCATGGGGATTGTTCCCAGTCGACTGAACCAGATGAGGGTCAGGATAATCCCCATACTACGGGTCAATGGACCAGGGGAGTCTGCAATGTCATCTGGACCAGATGAAGGCCAGGTCTTCAGTTTGACTCTACTACATGAGCCAATGGGGAATGTTCCCAGTCGACTGAACCAGATGAAGGTCAGGATAATGGGTATATTGTCGAATGAGTTCATCAACAAGTTCCAAGATATAGGCGTGTAGATGTAGACTGGGGCGAACATCAAGTCTCAAGCCAATAAGGTGTGTCGACTGGGTTTTTCTTTATTCCCTGAGCAACACATGTGGCTGTCGAATGAGACAAATACCAGGCATCAAGCCATCCCCGCATAAGATCCACAAGTTCCAAGCTACACTCATGTAGATGTCGATTGGGACGAACATCAAACATCAAGCTATACATGCATAAGATCCACAAGTTCCAAGCTACACTCATGTAGATGTCGATTGGGACGGACATCAAACATCAAGCTATACATGCATAAGATCCACAACAAGTCCCAAGCTACGGTCATGTAGATGTCGATTGGGACAAACATCAAACATCAAGCTATCAAATCCACAATAAATCCCAAGCTACACTCATGTAGATGTCGATTGGGAAAGACATCAAACATCAAGCTATACATGCATAATATTCTCAATAAGTCCCAAGCTACGGTCATGTAGATGTCGATTGGGACATACATAACTAGTGCCAAACAATGCACTAATTGTCGTGTGAGACATACCTAACAAGTCTCATGCCTTACTAATGTCGACTGGGATATCTAAAAAGTGCAAGCCATACCAGGTAATGTCGATTGGGATGCACACGCCAAGTCCCAATATAGTGTCTAGTGGAATGTCTTTACACCAAGTCTCCATATAGTGTAGTGTCGACTGAAATGTCACTACAAAGTCTTCATACAGATGTCGACTGGAATATCTTTGCATCAAGTCCTAATGTAGTGTTGAGTGGGATGTCTGCCAAGTCCTCTCTATCGTACGTCGACTGGGATTTTCTCATCGTATTGAATACTCATTTGTCAAATGTCGATTGGAACATACCTGCAAATTTGACAAGAAAATCTATACAAAACTCCATAAATAAGGTTCTTGTGCGAATGTCGATTGGATTTTTTTTACTTGAGGCTCCATGTGGCTGTTTTGAATCCTGATATTGTCGACTGAGATAAATGCATGAATTTGTCAAGCTCATCCACTGGATTGTTCCTGTCAACTGAAATTACATCATGAAACATTCTCTCAAGCACGTAGTCTGGAGTATACCTGTAATCATTTCACTTCATGCATGCATGTCGACTGAAATAATCATCGCAATGGTAAACTTTCATGATCCTCATATAAGAATGTCGATTGAAGTAAACCTGTAAACACTTAGTACATAATGTCGATTGAAATAAACTTGCGATGACTTCATGCATGTCTGTCGATTGAAGTGATTATACGAATCATTATGCATGTCGACTGGATTAAAATTATTTCATGAATAGATAGAATGTATATAAGGTCCCATATAGGTATGTCGACTGAAATAATCTTAATATGTCGAATGGAACAAACCTATAGACATTTAATAGATGTTGTTGACTGAAGTAATTATATGAAGCATTTTCATGCCTGTTGATTTGAGTGTACCTGAAATTACCTCATAGACGCTAGTCGACTGAAAGGAACTTACAGAGATTGATATACTAACGTCGACTTGCCTGCAGTCTTCATGTTGAATTTGTTGATTGAAATCCATCGAACCTTTGTAGATTGAAACAAGACGTCTAGGTTCTATTCTGGAAGAAGTGATTCCATTGACAGATGTCATCCAATCGCCAGAGTTGTCTTCACTGTGACATTGTCCTTGGAAGATTAGTAGGAAGTTGGGCTTGTGGATGTTTGGAGCCCAAATTCATTTATCAAAACCCTAGTGGGATTTTCGAGGTAACTTTTGGAGGGAATTTGAGGCGCCAAAATGAGGTGTATAAGAATGGCTTTTGAGAGTCATTTGTTCCTCACAAGAAATCCTCTCGATTGGCGATTCTTAGGAGAGCTCTCAATCTTCAAGGTACCCTTTATATCTTTCTTCGTATTCTTCAATATCTTCAAATGTTCTTAGTGTAGATTCAAATTGTTCTTAGTGAAATAAGTTATTTGATCTTGACAAACATTGTGAAACTTTTGGATTTTGTTTACGATTGAGACGGGTTTAGATCTTCAAAGGGGTAGAAATTTTAGGAAATTTGTGTTTGATTGGAAAATGTCGAGTGAGGATTCGTTGGGTAGTTTAGGTGCTCAAATTGACAAGTATATTGAACAACCTATGAATGATTCAAGTGATGAAGAAACTAATAGGGATTGGTCGCATGAAGATTTTATTGAGGCTGGAGTCGTAACTATAGCTAAACCACCGTTAGGAATACCCACCGAAGCTACACCACTCAGATCATTACCTACCATTGAGGAGTCGAGTGAGATTCCAAGTACGAGTGAACCAACAAACATTTTAACCAAGAATCCAGCTAGTCGAGTGACTGAAAGATCAATGAGAGAAATGAAATTGAAATATAGATTTCCTCCATCAATTGAAGTTAGGCTAGCGTCGCCGACTGAAAGGATAGATTACAAAATTCCTGGGTGGATTGGGTTTTACGAACGCCCATTTGTTGATGGATTTAGATTCCCCATTCCAAAGTTAGTATGGGAAGTCTTGAATCATTACCAGCTGGCTCCTTCTCAACTAATGCCAAACACTTGGAGGATTCTACTGTCGATTGAGTGTATGTCGTTTGAATTGGGGATCGTGTTCGGCGTGCGAGAATTATTGTATACTTACTATATGAAAGAACACCTGAGAGAAAAAGGGAGATATCACCTGTATCTCCGCCAAAAGAGGGAACATTTGGTATTGGGTCTTACAACAAATGATAGAGGTGATTGGCAAAAAAGTTATTTCTTCGTGAGAGGAGAGAGTATGTTTGGGTCGAATGGGAGTGGAGAAATACCAGAACATTGGAACTCGTCGAGTGAGTATATCTTCACCCTTTAATACTTTAAATTTGTAATTTGTATGATTGTAAATATTCATCTCTTCTTCTTTCAGGTCTTCAGCTGAATAGAACGTTTGATACTACTCATCGAGCCATCGCAAACACGAATCATATCCTTGGTTTGCCTGATTCGAAGAGGAATTGGAAAGCGGCTTTAGAGGAGGGAGACTGAGGTTAACTCCGCTGTGGAAAGAAGTGATTTATTCTGAAGGTACCCCTTGGCTTTGAGTAAGCATATTTTGGCCGTGATTTTATGCACTTGGGCGATTGAGGTTACATTCGAAAGGCTGATATTTCTAACATCGCTGACTCCTGAAGAATTTTTATGCGCAGCTGAGATGATGTCGGGTCCATTTAAAGTGCCAAAACTCGATGAAATGAGGAGCCGAAGGAAGACTAAGAAAGTTAAAGAGAATGAGCCTGGAGTCGCAGATTTGGAAATCACCAAACCAGCTGAAGTCGTTCCGGTTAGTGTTCCCGAAGCAATGACTCAGCCGATTGAGAGGGTCTCTGCCTCAAAGAAGAGGAAGGTCGTAGTTAAAGTGGAGGAAGACGCAGAAGGCGTTGTAGTGAGGATTCCCCATGGGTCTACAGCAATTTCGGATCCTTCCAGCCTTTCTAAATTTATCAAACGTCTGCTGCTGGAAGAAGACGAGCAACGGCTGATTGAGTTGGGTCCAACCGAAACAAGCAAGAAGATTGCGGCCCTAAGTTATCAGGTATTTCTATCTTTGAAAACATGTATATCCATTTGTAGAAGTCGTATGGAATGTACTAAGTGAAATTTGTTTCAGGTTATGGAATGTGGCCTCTTCATGCAACAGTATGCTGAATTGAGCCAAAGGAGGATGAGGGATTTAGAGAAAGCCAATACAACAGTCAGAAGAGATTTCGGTGAACTGAAGGCAAGTTTTGACGCTACCGAAAGGAAGTTAAGAAAGGTCGAAAAGGAACTGAAAGAGACTCAAGCGACACTGAAATTGGAGAAAGAAGTGTCTGAGGCTACCAATGAAGCGTTCAAAGAAAGTGTGGAGAGCTTGAGGAAGGAAAAGGCCGAATTGCTTGAGCAACTTGAATTGGTTGCCTTTGAATCAATGATGAAAGAGAGGAGCAGTCTAATGGAAGAATATTTAGCTGGTCAAAACGTCGCTTGGAAACCGAAGAAATGGATTCGAGAATATGAGAGGTTAGCTGCTGGGATCTCCCTTACAAGTGAGGGTGAAGAAGAAGAAGATGGAGAAGAGGTATTCTCGAAAGAGACTGTCGAAGAAAAACAAATGGCTATTGGAGAAGCCGAAGAAGAAATGGCCATAACGGAGAAACAGGCTGAAACGGAAGTTGTTCCTGTATCGACTGAAATTATCCCTGTTTCCAGCCAGACTGCTGAAGTTCCACCAGCGGATGTTCAGCTTGATCCTGAAGTCCAGGCGACCGAAAGGCTCGAAGAGTGAAATATGCAGTCGTAACTTTTATTTTGTTTTTTGTAATGCAAAACTTCAAAAGTTTAATGAAAAAACGTATCTTTTTGGTTGAAGTCAAAGTCTTTTCAATTTTCTCTAGTCGTATGGACCTCGGAACACTAAATTATTCTTCACACAATAATCTTTATTATCCAACAATTTTACTGGCCGTATGGGCTACGACAAAGAAAAATAATAATTACCGGTAAAATAGTTTGAGATGAATTGCATTCCAGCTATTTTGTATTGGTCTTCCTTCTTTTGTTTCCAGCTTATAGGCACCTTGGCCAATGATCTTTGTAATGACGTATGGGCCCTCCCAATTTGGTCCTAGTTTCCCATCTCTTGACTTCTTTGGTATTCTGAAAAACTTTGCGTAGAACCCAGTCTCCTTCTTTAAATGACCTGCACCTGACATTTTTGTTGAAATATTTGGCCATTTTTTGTTGATGAGCTGCAAGTCGAATGGAGGCCTGTTCCCTTAATTCATCAATTGTATCAAGGCTGTAATTCAAGAGCTGTCGATTGGTATCTTCTTCAAGCCATTGGTAACGCGGAGTAGGAACAATTCCTTCGGCTGGGACTACAGCTTCGCACCCAAACGCAAGAGAGAACGGGGTCTGCCCAGTCGACGAACGGGCTGTAGTCCTGTACGACCATAGAACTCCTGGAAGTTCGTCTGCCCATGCTCCTTTTGATTTCTCCAATCTCTTCTTCATTATGTTCATGATTGTTTTGTTGGACGATTCAGCTTGACCATTGGCTTGAGGAAATCGTGGGGTTGAAAAGTTTAATTTGATTCCCCAATTCTTACAGAAATCTTGGAAACGGTAGCTTATGAATTGAGACCCATTATCGGTTACAATTTCTTTTGGCAATCCGAAACGACAAATGATGTTCTTCCAAATGAAGTTTTGCACTTCTCTGTCTCGTATTTTGGCGAAAGCCTCAGCTTCGATCCATTTGGTATAGTAATCTGTAAGGGCAAGCATGTAGACTCGTTGTCCCGGTGCTATAGGGAGCTTTCCAACGATGTCCATCCCCCACTTCATGAAAGGCCAAGGTGACAGTATCGGCCTGAGCTTCTCTGGTGGTAAATGTGAGATGGGGGCAAATCTTTGACATTTCTCGCACCTACGAGTGAAATCGACTAATCAGCACGCATAGACGGCCAATAATATCCTGTCGTGTGGGCTCGGCATGCTAGGCTTCTTCCGCCTGAATGGTTTCCGCATTCGCCTTCATGAAGCTCGGCTAATACGCATTGGGCTTCCTCTGGAGTAAGACACTTAAGGTAGGGACCGGAAAGTGACCTTCTTAAAAGTTGCCCATCATGTAGTGTAAATCTGGCAGCTAGCCGTTGAATCTTTCGCGCTTCTATTTTATCTTCTGGTAGCAAGTCGCTCCTCAAATATTTTACAATTGGAGTCAACCATGAGTCGACTGATTCAATTGTGGTAACTTCCTGGAATTCGCCCTTCCAAATTGCTGGCCACTGCAAATAAATAACTGGGATGGAATGGATTTTCTCTCCTTCAATTGTCGAACCCAGCGTAGCTAAAGCATCTGCGTGCGTGTTTTCATTTCTGGGGACTTGACAAATGGCCAGTTGTTCAAAAGTCGACTGAAGTTCTTTCACCATTTGTAGATAAGAAGCCATCTGTGAATCTCTCGCTTGATATGATCCCTGGAACTGATTGACAATTAATTGGGAATCTGACTTGACTTCGACCTTCTTGGCTCCAAGTTCTCGAGCCAAGTTTAGGCCGGCTATGAGGGCCTCGTATTCGGCTTCATTGTTGGTAACTTTGAAGTCGCACTTGATTGCCTGTTGCACCACATCGCCTTCTGGAGTGGTAATCACAATACCTAAGCCGCATCCACGTTTGTTGCTCGATCCGTCTACTGCGAGCTTCCATGTGGCTGATGGACTAATGCAATGGATTTCTTGTTCCGCTGGTGCCTGTAGACTGGGACTGAAATCAGCCACAAAATCTGCAAGTGCTTGTGCCTTGATCGCAGTCCGTGGTTGGTATGTAATGTCATGTTCTCCAAGCTCCACAGCCCATTTCGTCAATCTTCCGGAAAGCTCGGGTTTATGGAGAATGCTTCTCATTGGGTAAGAAGTGTAAACTGTGATTGAATGCCCTTGAAAATATGGTCGTAGCTTTCTTGCTGCCGTTATCAAAGCAAGTACCAATTTTTCCATAAGAGTGTAGCGTGACTCCGTATCCAATAGTGCTTTACTTACATAGTAGACTGGGAGTTGAGTACCATCTTCTTCTCTGATCAGGACCGCACTTACTGCCTGCTCCGAAACTCCTAAATAAAGAAAAAGCCTTTCGTTGTCGAGTGGCTTCGACAAAAGTGGTGGAGAAGACAAGTACCGTTTGAGTTCTTTCAATGCTTCCTCGCAGGCTGGAGTCCATTCAAATTCTTGGCTTTTCTTCAAGGTGGAGAAGAATAGGAAACTTTTGTCGGTTGATTTTGAAATGAATCTATTCAGTGCAGCAATTCTTCCTGCTAGTCGCATGACGTCTTTAGGATTGGTAGGAGAAGGAATGTCGAGTATAGATTTAATCTGACTTGGATTGGCCTCTATCCCTCGTCGGGTAACCATGTATCCAAGAAATTTTCGGGAAGCGACGCCAAAAGCACATTTCATAGGATTCAATTTCATGCCATATCTCCTCATTGTGTCGAATTCCTGTTCCAAATGTGATAGATGTTGGTTGGCTTCTAATGATTTTACCAGCATATCGTCTATGTAGACCTCCATTGTTTTCCCAATTTGTTGGGAAAACATTTTGTTCACCATACGTTGATAAGTAGCACCAGCATTTTTGAGGCCGAATGGCATTACCTTGTAGCAGTAAATACCTCTGTTGGTGACAAAGGATGTCTTCTCTTGGTCGCCTGGATGCATGAGGATCTGATTGTAGCCTGAATACGCATCCATGAAACTTAGCAATTCATGGCCTGCGGTAGCATCAACCATTGAATCAATATGAGGTAATGGGAAAGAATCTTTGGGGCATGCTTTGTTCAAATCTGTGAAATCAATACAGACTCGACATTTCCCATTCTTCTTTCATACTATCACCACGTTAGCCAGCCACTCTGGGAATTGGACCTCCCTAATGGCCCCATTTTGTAGTAATTTCTGGACTTCTTCGTCAATGATCTGATTTCTTTCTGGAGCGAACTTTCTTCTTTTCTGTATGACAGTAGGATAACTTGGGTCCGCATGGAGTTCATGGGTGATTAATTCTGGATCGATTCCGGTCATATCTTCATGAGACCAGGCGAAACAATCATGTTGTTTTATCAGAAAATCAATTAAGTCGGCCCGTAGCTTGGGGTCAAGATTAGCCCCAATCTGTGCTTTATGGTCATTAAATTGCGGGTGAATTTGGACTTCGTCGAGCTCCTCAATTCTCGGTAGGTCTGGCGATGACGCATCAGATCCTTTCATTAATTGCTATGCTGACTGATTTTTTGCTTTTAAGGTCGTCTGGTAACAACTTCTTGAAGCAGATTGGTCTCCTTTAATCTCTTGGACTCCCAATCTCGTAGGGAATTTAAGTATTTGATGATAAGTTGATGAGACTGCCCTCATCTCGTGGATCCAAGGTCTGCCAACGATCAAGTTGTAGGCTGAGGGACAATCGAGGACCAAAAATGAAGTCAACTTATTGATTCCTCCCGCATAGACTGGAAGAGTTATTTCTCCAATGGTGAATTTCTGTTCGCCGCTGAACCCGATAAGAACAGTTGATTTCCTGTTGATCTTTTCTACCTCGGTTCCCATGTCGGAAAGTGCTGTTTTGAAGATGATATTTGCTGACGAACCTGTGTCGACCAAGATTCTTTTGACCATAAAATTTGCAATTTGTAATGAGATTACCAGCGCATCGTGATGTGGATTCATTCGGCTGGAATTAATGTCGTCTGAAAATTCAATTGCAAGGTTTTGTACAGGACTCCTCGATTGACATAGTCGAATGGAAAAGACCCATTGTTGCAATTCTCGCATGTCGTTTCGCTGCGGAGTATGAAATACCACTAACTTCAGAACCACCAGAAATAAGACTTACAGTATTGTTGATTGGTGGTGGTGGTATGGGGCCTTCTTCTTTGTCATTCCTCCTAGCCATCGTAGCCTTGCCCTTTTCTGTGAGCAATTCCTTCAAGTGCCCTTTATTCAACAGTTCCAATACTTCCAATCTTAAAGCCACGCAATCTACTGTCGTATGGCCATAATCTCGATGAAACTCACACCATTTGCTGGTATCTTTCTTGACTGAATAATCTCTGGAACGTGGGGGCCACCTTACTTCGCTTCCCATCTTCTTGAGTACCGAAACCAGTTCCCCTGGGGAAACAGTAAAATTGTAGTCTGGGAGTCTCTCCCTGTTAGCAGATTTGTCTTGTCCCCTGAATGGCAATGGTTGACGCTTGAAGTCCCGGTTGAAATGTTGATTCATTTTCTGATGATCCTTCCTGTCTGTTGGCCGTGGTGCTTTGTTGGGAAATTCTTTGCGCCGTTTAGTAGTATCTTGAGTACTATTGTATTGTAAACCAGAAGAATTTTCTTTTCTTTTGTTCCTCTTGTCTTCTTCCCACCTTATTTCAATTTGGGCTCGAGCCATGGCTTGATCCATCGTGTAGCATCGGAATTTAGTGAGTTTTTTGTAAAGTCCGCTTTCCAGAAGTAAACCATTCCTGAATGCTTCTACTACAGTAGGTTGATGGAGGTCTAGGACAGTTATCCTTTCTTTATTGAAGCGAGCTACGTAGCTTTGTAAAGATTCACCTTTCCTCTGTTGGATGGCATAAAGGTCGTCCGAAGTCTTTTCAATCTTGCAAGAACTCGCGAAATGCTCCACAAATTTATCTGCCAGATGCTGGTATGATCCGACGGATCTATATGGAAGATTGATGAACCAAGTTAGGGCTGGTCCCGCCAATGTTTCCCCAAATCCTCTGCACATTCCAGCCTCCCATTGTCGAGGGGTTAGACCTGTTGACATCATCTTATATTTGTAATGGATGATGTGGTCGTCTGGGTCAGTCGATCCATCATACATTTTCATCTCCGGAGGGCTGAATTTCCTTGGTAATTCTACAGAGGTAATAGTCTCAAAAAATGGTGTGTCAGAAATGGTCTCAGCTCTACTTTTCCTCATTGGTAGTTTAACGCCTGGTAGACTGGACAATATTGCTTCTTTGAACTCTAACATTTCTTTGCGCATGTTGGAGGCGACTTGCTGAGCCTGGTCGGTTGGGGAAATTGGAAGAACTGTATGATTCCTTGGATGGTCGCCTGGAGAAGGATCATCATTTGCCACATCGTTGAATGTTTCCAAAAGATTGGATGGAACTATATCATTGTTGGCATTGTCCGGAGAATCACGTTGTTGAGAGGTGGAAGAGATTAATTCCAACTGCTTTCGAAGGTTTGTATTGGAGCTTCGCATAGTCAAATTCTCCTCCTCCAAAGTTCGCAATCGTTCTTGTAGCATAGATATTTGGGCTGCAGTTGGATCTGGTGTCAGCTCGCTGCTTGAAGCCATGAATGACAGTTAGAACTGTAGTCTGTGAAATCTTTTGCTTGCTATAAATCGCCAAGGCCCCACGGTGGGCGCCAAATTGTGGATGCTGGAATTCGGCCGAGGTCCACAATCAGAATTTGTAGGTTGGTGGCATTAGCGATCCTGCAAGATAAAGGTAGGGTGAGCGGGAGCAGACTACCCACCGGTGTGGTGGGTGCCGGGGGCACTCCGACGATCAAGTCAGTAGTATGAAATGAGCAGTAAATATGTAAAATGTGAAAGTAAGGTTTGTTATTACCTTAACTTTCTTGTAGTGGCCGTGAGGGCGGTGATATGTGTTTTGAAGAAGGGAATTCTCTGAGAACTTATGTCAGAGAACAGAAGCTAGTAAGCCATAGAGAAGCCTGCATTGAACCCTGAATTATCTCCCCTTTTATAGGTCTGAAAAGAGATTACTTTGTAGCTGTGATAAAAGCTGGCAACGGGCCTACAACATGCTGACATTTCTGGCAAAGGAACCCACAACGTGCCTTGGATTCAACTTTCAGCGCTGGAAGAATATTTGCATGTGTTTGTGTTTAAAAAAAAGAGGAATAGTTAGTAACAATTGTTTTTATGCTGTCTATTTATTTGGCTCTATTTTCGTAGCGTTATGTACCAATGGAATAAGGCCTTTTGGGTTGGGTTTTCCAATATGGTATTTAAGGGCCAATATTCATGGGCTTTTGTTATTTGATTTTGACGTGAAAAGACGGTTTTGCCCTCGGGCCAAATTTGGCCCGTACAGTTGGCCAAAGTCAAGGTCACTTCTGTACATCGACGTGGATTACGAAGCTTTCCCACTGTCAATGGGTCGCTCTTAACTGGAATCATTAAGCTTGTTTAGAGCCAAAGCCAAGGCTTAGTTATTCAGAGGAAAGGTTAGGAAATATATTGGATATATGTTTTGGACTTGGAGGTCCACCTACCGGATCTAGGAATTGGATGGGATCCAATTGATCTTAGAGATCTACCTAGTTAAATTTCATACAGCTTGTTGGCCAAAGTCAATGTTGTGTGTTATTTAACGGGATCCTAGCCCACTAGGAAACTAGGTTTCCCGAGTACTCAACAGAGGGTTAGAGGCTCGCCGAAAAATAATGGGAGGCTAGTATTAAATTTCTAATTTCGTTTAATACTTGCTAGTGCGCGCTTTATTATTATTTATCGTCATTACATATATTAGTTGGACTAATATTTTTATTGTTTTCTTTGAACAGTTGGACTGTACTAAACACTACTCCATTTGTAGTTGGTTATATAGTTGGACTATAGTAACCATTGCATTTTGAGTGTACCCGAAATCGTTGATTGGATAGTTGGACTATAGCAATCAAGATGGCTGGAAAGATTAGCGTTAGAGACATAATCATGGGCGAGAATGCCTTTAACGGCGTAAATTTTTGAGATTGGAAAATGAATCTCGGGATAGTCCTAGGGGCTGAGAAGTTACTCTATGTTATAGAGAGACCTCTCGGGCCTAAGCCCGGACTTGAGCAGTCAGTAGAGCATGAGTTTTGGAAGACTCATCGTGATGAAAACTCTACTGCTCAATCTGTTATGCTTGCTGCAATGACTCCTCAATTTCGTCGTCAGAACAAATGATTGGATCCTTATAACATGATATTGAAATTGAAGGATCTTCACAGATCTAACCTTAGATTTCAGAAGTACGATTTGCAAAAGAAGCTCTTTCACTATTGTATGTCATAGGGTACATCTATCGAGCACCACATCGAACAGCTAGGTCAGCTGGGCATTACCTTTGAGGCCGAGACTTCTATAGATTTGATCTTATAGTCTCTGCCCGACTGCTAGGGCGGGTTCGTCTTGAATTATAATATGATTAACCAAGAGAAAACTCTTGGAGAGTTAATGGTGATGCTGAAAGAGGCAGAGCCAGAGCTTCAAAAAGGCAAGAAGCGCGAGGCGCATCTTATTTAGACATCCAAGAAGGCCAAGGCTTGGCCGAAGGCTTCTGGGGGTGTGAAAAAGAAAAAGAAAAGGCCAAGGCTAAATCGTCACAGTCTTTTGGGAAGACAAATGACAAATCCCATGACGTCTGCCTACACTGTGGCAAACGGGGTCACTAGAAGCGTGACTACCGTAAGTACAATGCGTACTTGAGGGAAGCGAAGGCGTGCAATGCTCCGGCTTCAGGTATGTTTGTTATTGAAATAAACATGTCCACTACTGGATTTAAAAATTGGATTTTTGATTTTGGATGTGGTACTCACATATGTACTGATGTGCAGGATCTGCAGATTAGCAGGAAACTGGCTTCAGGAGAGATCGACCTGCGAGTCGGAAATGGGACGAGAGTCACTATTTTGGCCGTTGGCACCTATGTTTTGAATTTGCCCTCGGGGCATATAATTACATTAGGTGACTGTTATTTTGTACCTAGTTTGACTAGGAACATCATCTCTGTATCTTGTTTAACCCGATGCGGGTATACCTTTGTATTCATGAACACTGGGTGTTTTGTATATAAAGATGACATTTTGATATGTACAGCAGATGTTAATAATGGCTTTATATTTTGAGTATAAATGAATCTCAAACATATAACATGACAAACAAAAGGCTCAAATTAAGTAAAACAAATGAGATTTATCTGTGGCATTATCGTCTGGGACACATTAACAAGACTCGTATATCCACTCTTTCGAAGAGTGGATACTTTGACGGATTTGATCCTAATTCATATGATGTCTGCGAATCTTGTTTGTTAGGTAAAATGCCTAAAACACCTTTTAGTGGTAAATGTGTACGTGCCACCGAGCTGTTAGCCTTCGTTCATAGTGACGTATACGGGCCCATGTCTAGCCAGGCTAGAGGTGGATATGAATACTTCGTAACCTTTACGGATGATGCATCGCGTTATGGTTATGTGTATCTTATGAAACACAAGTCGGAAACTTTTGAGAAATTCAAAGAGTTTCGACACGAAGTAGAAAAACAAACCGGTAAAAGTATTAAAACATTACGGTCGGACCGTGGTGGAGAATACTTAAGCAATGAGTTTCAAGATTACTTGAAAGAATATGGTATTCTTTCACAGTGGACTCCTCCCGGAACACCTCAATTGAACGGTGTGTCCGAACGGAGAAACCGAACTTTGTTGGACATGGTAAGGTCAATGATGAGTCACACTGAGCTACCAATTTCCTTCTGGGGATACGCATTAAACAGTGTAAAACTTATTTTGAATAAGGTTCTGTCAAAGTCTGTTAGACAGACTCCATATGAGATATGGACAGGAAAGAAACCGGGTTTCTCATTTCTGAATATTTAGGGATGTTGGGCATATGTTAAACATTTGGATGGAACCAAACTAGAACTCAAATCGGATAAGTGCATATTTGTAGGTTATCCTAAGGAAACCAAAGTATATTACTTCTACATCCCACAAGAGAACAAAATATGTGTTGCTCTTCATGCAGTTTTCCTCGAAAAGGAATTCATAGATGCAGTGATAAGTGGGAGGAAAGTAGAACTCGATGAAAATCGGAGTGATACTGCTCCTGACACCGACACCCTCACGGAACACGAACACTCCATCAGGGATGAGACTATTCTACAATATTCTAATACACAAGAATCACGTAGGTCGGAGAGAGTCAGAAAACAACCTAAGAGGTATGGGTTTCTGATCTCACATCATGTAGAGATTAATCTTATTGAGGAAGATGAACCGGCTACGTATGAGGAAGTGATACAAGGTATCGACTCCGCTTTATGGCAAGAAGCCATGAAGTCCGAAATGGATTCCATGTATACCAACCAAGTTTGGACAGTGGTTGATGCACCAGAAGGCATTAAGCCTATTGGTTGTAAATGGGTCTTCAAAAAGAAGACAAACATGGATGGCAACATACAAACGTACAAAGCTAGGTTTGTGGCGAAAGGGTATCATCAACGACATGGTGTCGATTACGACGAAACTTTTTAACATGTTGCCATGATGAAATCCATTCGGATAATGCTTGCTATTGTTGCATATTTTGATTATGAAATATATCAGATGGACATCACAACCGCTTTCCTTAACGGAAACCTTTTGGAGGATGTTTATATGCAACAACCTGACGGTTTTGTCGTGCCAAAACATGCAAACAAGGTTTGCAAGTTAAACCGATCCATTTATGGATTAAAGCAAGCATAACGTTCTTGGAACCAACGTTTTGATGAGATCATAAAGGAATATGATTTCATTTAAAATGAAGATGATTCTTGTGTATATAAGAAGGTTAGTGGGAGCGCACTGACATTCATTGTCCTATATGTTGATGATGTATTGCTTCTTGGCAATGACATTCCCATGCTACAATCGGTGAAAGCTTGGCTTTCATTAAAATTCTCCATGAAAGACCTGGGAGAGGTAGCTTTTATTCTAGGAATAAGGATATATTGGGATAGATCTAGAAAGCTGCTAGCACTCTCCCAGAGCTCGTATATTGATACAGTGTTGAAGAGATTCAACATGGATCAGTCCAAGATGGGGCTGCTTCCGGTGTCACATGACGTCTCTCTATCTAAGGATATGTGTCCTAAAACTCAAGATGAGAAAGATGCAATGAGTCGGATCCCGTATTCTTCTGTAGTCGGATCGATCATGTACGCCATGATATGTACGCGACTTGAAGTCTCGCATGCTTTGAGCATGTGCAGTCGATATCAGGCCGATCCAGGTGATGGTTACTGGATTGTTGTTAAGAACATCCTTAAGTATCTTATATGGACTAATGATGCTTTCTTATTTTATGAGAATGAGAACTTGAGATGACTGGGTTCACCGATGTAAGTTTCCAAACCGATAAAGACGACTGTAAGTCGTAATCAGGGTACATATTTTGTTTGAACAACAGAGCAGTGAGCTGGAAATCTTCCAAGCAAGAGACTGTTTCCGATTCAACAACAGAAGCGGAATATATTGCTGCAGCTGAGGCAGCAAAAGAAGCAGTTTGGATCCGTAAATTCCTAATTGGATTAGAAGTAGTTCCGTTAGCAGCTGAGCTCGTACCTTTGTATTGTGACAATAACGGAGCTATAACACAGGCTAAGGAACCGCGGTCTCATCAACGATCCAAGCATGTACTTCGACAGTTTCATCTAATTCGTGAGATCATACATCATGGCGATGTGAAGATCGAAAAGCTCACATCAGATGACAACATTGCAGATCCGCTGACGAAAGCTATATCTCAGTAAAAGTTTGAGCGACATGTACATAGTTCAGGTGTTAGATACTTGAGTGGCTGGCTATGACCAAGTGGGAGATTGTTGGACAATTATGACCCATAACATCACTTTTTGTAAAAGACATTGTATTTTTGTACAAATTAACTATGTGACAAAAGGAAATTGCTATTTTATCATTTTGTAATTGGATTACTTGGATTATTAATGATAAAAGTCCATATGGTTAAATCGGATTAATAAGATATGAGTCAGTATTAATCCACGAACGATTTAATCATTAAATATCCTTAGTCGTAGTATTATTGAGACTGAACATCAATAATGCGGAATAGACTAGTATTACACTTGTGCGCGTTATGGAAGCTTAACGGCATAATTCTCAAATATTTAAGTATTGGATACTTATGTAAGTGTGATAAGAGGTTCTGTTAGCCGTTAGATCGGGAACAGCTTCGCTCTGGATATACCCACTCGGAATCCCATTAGTAGTATGACTATGTGTCTATGGGAATCCGAATCAGGGTAGGTGTATGTGATCTTTAACCTGAGACTTTCATCGCTAATACTTGCGACAATCCGTTTACTTTGGTATTGGTCGTCTGGAGCTTTAACAGGTTCTGTGTACGCCTCTATTGGGTTTACTGAGAATCATAGTGTATTGGATGTGATGTCAATATGGGAGTATCACTTCAGTCATATGGAGATGATGGTCACGCAGGATACGGAACTAGTTTTCTTAAATGCTGCAGTTATCGAGATAGTATGACTAGGTCATGACTATTCGATTACAGAGACTAATTGCTCGGGATCCGATATATGCTTCGTACGGGGCAGACACAGAGCCAGCCCTAGGCCTAGCATGTGACATCCGATACTGGATCATATTACGCAATACATTGTATAACTACGTCTGATACAAATTATATTCATCGTTGAATAGTTCTGGAGAATTTGGTAGGCACGGTACTTTGCTAGAAGCCAACCATGTCTTGTAAATCGGTAAGAACGTGGTACGGGGTACGCACGTGTTCGGATATTCCGAAGACCGTATTTACTGCCAACATATCCAGGAATCTCTTGGGTCGCTTCCCAAATATTCACCAATGACATTTGACTTGAACAGAATTAATTTGGGATTAATTATGAGAGAGAAAATTAATCTGGGATTAATTGCAGTTAGAATTAATCTGGGATTAAATTCGTCTAGAAGAGAGAACGCGATTAATTTAGAATTAATCGATTAAATAATATATCGGATATATTAATTGAAATTGGATTTCCATGCGAAATTAAAATTGGATTTTAATTCTGGCGAACGAATTAATTTGGAATTAATTCATAAGCGACTATCGTAATAATTTTGTTAGGCATAATTATTTAATTAAATTGGATTTAATTATATCGCGACGGAAAATTCGTTTAATTTGAAATTAAATGAAATCGGCCCAAGTCTAGTTATGTGTTGTGTAAGCCAACTTAAATTTGGAATTTAAAGTGGTGGGACTCACTTGACTTACATCAACTTGTCAAAGTATGATGGAAGTGGTTGGGATTATTAATTGGATTATTTAACCAACACACCAACCAAGTCAATGGAACTATTTATCTTCTCTCTTCTCCCTCTTGCATTTGCTGATTCTTGCTCTCTCTTGGAGAGAAAATTTTTCTTCAAAAATTGGTCAAGCTAGCACTTGGAGAGTCTTTGAAGGTGATAGGGAAACTCACCCAAGAGCCAAAAATAACAAAACAAAGCTTCGAGTTTCATCATCCAAAGAAATTTTTGAAATTTCTCTACCAACCAATGTAAGTATTCCGCAACTTAACTTGGATAATTCACACACAAATCATATTTAGAGATCTTGTGGCATGTGTAGGACACCAACAGCATTGTGTTCGGACCCGGTTTCTCGGATCTGGCCGACCAGATGACACAGCATGATACAAGTCTCAGAGACCGACAACATCAGAGCCGAGACCGACCACTTTAGCCCGGTAGCTCGGTTCAGTTCTACTCTTCCTCCTGGATTGGGATGATGTCCTCGGATATTTTGGATCAGGTCGGGAGTAGTTTGGGTAGTTCGGCACATAGTTTAAGAATTTTCAATGTGTCAAAAATAAACAAAAAAAAAAAGGATGCACAGCTGAATATATAAACAATATTCAGCTGTTGGAAAACAAAATATACAAAGCTGAAGTCAAATAAAAAAAACAGAGAGAAACGTGCATGACCATTAGGGGTGTTCATAGGGTCAGGTCAACCCGCGACCCGACCTGACCCGACCCGACCCGCGCGGGTCCAAAAAAAATTTGTAAAATTTCGACCCGACCCGACCCGAAATTACGGGTCGGGTCACGGGTTTAGGCTAGAAAACTCGAGTCTGACCCGACCCGATGTCACTGATATTATAATTATAATATATATTATTAATGATACAATTTTAACCAGAAGTAATGGTAGATTGATTGACAAAGCATTTACTTGGTGTTCAGAAGGTCCCAAGTTCGAATCCTGCTTAATTTTGTTTAAAAATGAAATGTTATTGAGGAGAATCGAACTTGAGAATAACTAGAAACTAAACAAAGGCTTTGCCATGGGAGCTACACGCAATTCTTATAAAAATTGTATAAATAAAATATATATATTATATTTATTGCATATTATGTTGACCCGACCTGACCCGAAGTTTTTTGACCCGACCCGCGTGGATCAACTTCTCGAATTTCGGGTTTTGGGTCAAATGAACCGACCCGATCGGGTCATAAAAAAAATCGGAAAACCCGACCCGAACCGAACCCGATCCGACTCGACCCGACCCGAACCCGATCGGGTTCCATCTTCGCGTGACCCAACCCGCGACTCGAACTTCTCGTGACCTGACCCGATCGGGTCTCACAAATTTTCAAAAAACCCGACCCAACCTGTCCCATGAACACCCCTAATTTCCCCCATGGCCGGATTTTTATTGGTCCGGGGAGGTGGCATTCCCTCGGAGCCAATTTCTTTGTTACCTCGGGGTTGGGTTACGTCCCACTGAGTGAATCGTAATCAACATGGGGCCGGAGCATATTCCACATGGATAGACATCAGAATCATTAGTGATCGAGCACATGAATATGACATGGACGACCTGATTGGTAGCCGGGGTAGTTTTCTCTATGGCTCATATAGCCGATCACCAACTAGTTGATCAACGCACTTCCGACTTTGTAGTTCCCGGTACCAACTCGCTCAACTCGTTGAAATCGAGAACTATGGGACAGATGTTGATGGTGTTTTTTGTGACAAAGTATTTGAACAGTACTACAAGAGCATAGATGTGATTTCTCCTTTTGGAAGGACAAATGTTCTGAGGGTATTGGTTACTCATCGGCCAGACATGGTATTAGGATCCGGTTTCCCGGATCTGGCCGACCAGATGACACAACATGATACAAGTCTCAGAGACCGACAACATCATAGCCGAGACTGACCACTTTAGCCCGCTAGCTCGGTTCAGTTCTAATCTTCCTCCTGGATCGGGATGATGTCCTCGGATATTTTGGGTCATGTCGAGAGTAGTTTGGGTAGTTCGGCACATGGTTTGAACGTGCTCTTGAAGCCCGACGTATGGCCGGGATAATTTGGACTTTTCACTCTGACATGTACCACCGTTTGAGAGTTTATTACAGGTTGTCATCATAATGGTGAAGTGTGGCAGTGTAGAAAATAGAGTGATGTGACAGAGAGTCAGATGGAAGACTCGCTTTCGGCGGAGCAGTTGGGGCAGAGAGCCCATCAATCAGCCGGAGATTCACGTGGCTGACATCATGAAAACATGAGAACAATGTTGTATTTCTCTTAGTATATAAAGGGATGATAGTCTCATTTTGTATTGGTTGGTGGAAATAAGTCCCATAAAAAGCATTACTTGTAAAAACACAACAAAGGCAAACAGCTCGGTAACATTAGACCACCTCTTGAAAACAGGTCGGCCGAGCTAGTTTTGGTAATAAAAGTAACATCTACTTTGTGCCCGTGAACGTAGGTTGGATTCACTCCGCCGAACCACGTAAAATCCTCTTGTCGATCTTGTGTTGATTTGTTTTTTGCTAAGTTTGTTTTTGGCTCCCCATAACCAAACAAATTCATGATTAAAAGAGGATTGTCCCGACAGCGTTATTCTAAAACTGCCCCTAAAACGAAAATCACTCGTAAATAATATCATTACTCAAAATACAATTCAACACCCAATACAATTACATTTTACATGCGTTAGCCGTCAACCCAACCCATAAACGAACACAAAATTCATCTTTTCAAATAAAATATATCGACTTAGAAGTGTAAGCATTGACCAACCAAACCCCAAAGTTTAGTGCTTTCCACCAACATCCATAATAAAAACCCATGAAACAAAACACTAAAAAATGCAATTAACCTAAAACCCACCAAAAAAAAAAAAACACAAAAATGAAACCTCCTTCCATTTCAATCACTCTCTGCTCTCCAATCTTTCTTCTTCTCTTCTTCTTCTTCATCTTCAAGTTTCTTTAACCCTAGCCCTTACTTCACCACAAGACATCTCAGCTCTCAAAGCATTCAAAGCCTCAATCAAGGCAAGCTCAATCCAGCCCTGGTCCTGTTTAGCCTCATGGGACTTCACCTCCACGGACCCATGTGCCCTACCTCGCCGAACCCACTTCACTTGTGGCCTCCTCTGCTCCTCTGACTCAACTCGTGTCACCCAACTCACTCTTGACCCCGCCGGCTACTCCGGCCAACTCACCCCTCTCATTTCCCTACTCACCCAACTCACCATCCTTGACCTCTCTGATAACAACTTCTTTGGCCCCATCCCAGCTTCCCTTTCATCCCTCTCAAATCTCCAAATCTTGACTCTCCGTTCCAACTCGTTCTCCAACTCAGTCCCTGACTCACTCACCAGCCTCAAAAATCTTGATTCTTTAGACCTTTCTCACAATTCCCTATCGGGGTCTCTTCCAAAAAACACATTTTTAATGTCAAGTTTGAAGAGACTCGATCTGAGTTACAACAAACTCACTGGTTCGATCCCAAAGCTGCCATCGAATCTCAGAGAGCTTGCTCTAAAGAACAATTTTTTATCTGGGGTTATCACAGGAACCTCCTTTGACCGGTTAGCTCAGTTGGAAGTTATCGAACTCAGTGAAAACTCGTTCACCGGGACGCTACAAGCTTGGTTCTTTCTCTTGCCAGCACTTCAGCAAGTTAATTTGTCCAATAACAGCTTGACACGTGTCGAGATCTCGAAGCCAGTGAATGGCAACAGCGATTTGGTGGCGGTTGATCTGGGGTTCAACAGAATCGAAGGGTACTTGCCCGTGAATTTTGCTGATTATCCGCTGCTGTCGGCTCTGTCAATGAGGTACAATCGCTTACGTGGCGGAATCCCATTGGTGTTCAGTACTAAAAAGTCTTTGAAGAGGTTGTTTTTGGATGGGAATTTCTTGATTGGTAAACCGCCGAAAGGTTTTTTCACCGGTGACGTGTCGGTTTCCGGTAGCTTGGGGGATAATTGTCTACAGGGATGTCCAGGTTCTTCTCAGCTGTGTACCCCACAACAAAAATCTCTCTCTGTTTGCAAACAAGCTTATGGTGGAAAGCCAAGGCCTTAGTGTATAAGACTGTTGGTAATATCATTACATATTTTTGTTTTGTTTTTGAAAAACGAAAATAATGTTTATTTGAAAAATTGTACAAGTAAATGAGATATAGAAAGTTGAAGGAATTTTCGGTTATTATTAAGGAAAAAAAAAATACAAACGATAATATAATATATTTTGTTTTTTAGTATACGAGGAGTTTCGTGAGTTGATGCTCATGTATAAGAATAATTACATAGAAAGTCGTATAATGTTCAGTTAGATTAGTTGTTTAACAATAATATTAGTTCCACTCCTTTTATATGAAATTTGTCTTTTAATATTTAAAAAATAAATTTTGAATCTTTAAAATTTTAAATACAAAAAATAAGAATATGGTGTCGAGTGGGGATCCTCTCTCGATTGAATCTCATCCCGTCTCATCCCGAATATTGTTATGAATGAAAAAATCATTCCAAATCTCGATCGATATTTTGAATCGGGATGAAAAATTATCATGAATCCCGAACTGATCCCAAATCTCAATTGGGATATGGGATTTTTTAGACTAAAATTTGAGATTCGGGATAAAAAAAAAATTGTTTCAAATTCTAATCCGATTTTTATCGTCTCGAATTCTGATCGAAATTTCATTCCGTACGAAAAATCATCACAAATCTAATACTACCAGAGACACGATCTCTATCGAAATCCAGGATTCAAAATTTTCATTCAATCTTAATGCCATCGAATATTCAAAGAGTATAATCAGTATTATGTTTAATGATGATCATTCTTGAAGTGGAAGTCAAAGGGTAACTTTGGTCACATTCATCAAAAGAAGAATCTGACAATGACAGTTATGAATTAGGAATTGTTGTTGCAATAGCAGTATTGTGGTAAAATGAAAATCGTTTTCACACTGAAGATGGGAAGAAAGTGATGTTTTCTCTCTCACACACACACACACATATATATATATATAGGGTTATGATAACGAGTCTCCTTATGGTACTCGTTAAAAATCAATTTAAGAAAAATTTTGATATCATTTTTATGGGAAATGAAAAAACTGTCAAATTATTAATGATTTTTCTTTTTTCCTATCAAAATTTTCCTTAAATGAATTTTTAACGAATACCCTTAAAGCACTCGTCAGCATTTCGTATATATATATATATATTATAATAATAATAATGGAAAGTGTGAACACGATGCACTGCAGGTGGAAGTTTTGAAAATGTTTTTGATTGGCAATTGCACGTGTCTTTTTCTTCGTTTTTCTACATATGTGCTTTGGATTCTTCGTTAAAAGAGTGGTTACTGATCGGTGTCAGTATTGTGATCCCACACGCCATAAAATAAATGGCAGTCGCTCGTGAAGCGAAAATTATATTATGTGCCGGGTGTATACACCATCTTTCTCACAACAGGCGGGCTCCACAATTATGTGGGGCCCGCCTGTTGTGAGAGAGATAGTGTATACACCCGGCACATGATATACCACCACCTCGTGAAGGGCATTCATTTGTTAATTCGGATGATTATGAATTTAAATTGAAAAATCATCATCAATTTTGCATTTAATAATTTGAGATCTTGAATTTTTATTTTTTTAAAATTCTGATCAAAATTTGAAATTTTATATTATCATTTTGGTATAATAACAACATGATGATAGATAGAGGTGTCGATATGGATCACGATATAAATTTTTCATATTTAGGTTGATAAAAATTAACACAATTAAATTGTGGTGTGTCGACTCATTTATTAATTATGTTATTTTTGTGTTACGTTATCTCAACATAATTATTCATTTATAATATGAATAATATCTATGTAATCACAATATTAGCACCCGTTTACGAACCGTTCTTTAATCCATAATCATATTAATAATGTAGTATTGTTATTAATTGTGTAATCTTGTCTTAATTGTGTCCATTTATTAATCTTGTCAATGTATCATGTCAATTTATTTATTGAAGGAATCATGTTTATGTTTTAAGATTTTAACACGATTATTAAACGTGAAGTATTCGTATTTGTTTAAATTTAATATGACGCACTAACACAAATTGCCATGGCTCTATGATAAAAACTCTTGGTTATGCATTCGAACTCTTATAGAAGTTTGATCTTTAATCATAAATAGATAAATTTAGGGTGTATTTTAAGTATAGAATTTTCAAACTGTATTAGTGGATTGTGGTGAACGATGGGAAAAAAAAAATCATATTGGTGCTAAAGAATGCTGGCTGTAAACGCTAGTGATAGTGCTAAGAGTAAGTTTAGTAGAGATTATTATATTGAGAGTATAATTTAATGTATAAGTTATGAAATAAAAATTAGAATAGAAACTAGCGTAGAAAAATAATATCATATTGTG
>SKCR01000525.1:0-29125 GCA_019454045.1 Zanthoxylum bungeanum | reverse complement strand
TACTATTTACCATGATGAGGTAAATCCTCAAGCTAAGGTGAAAGGTAATTCTTTTACTGTTGCTCTTTAGTTTAATCTCCCTTAAAAATAATATATTTACTAATTAAAATACTGATTAATAAATGATACCGCCAGATTGGTCGGTTGGGAAATTTATTTAATCTGGTTTAAACCTGACTTAATAAAGGAAACCGCTATATTGGTCGGTTGGTATATTTATTTTCTGTTGGTTTGAACCTGATTAATCAAGGATACCGCCAGTTTGGTCGGTTAATAATTTATTTTATCTGGTTTAAACCTGACTTAATCGAGGAAACCGCTATATTGGTCGGTTGGTATATTTATTTTCTGTTGGTTTAAACCTGATTAATCAATGATACCGCCAGATTGGTCGGTTAATAAATTTATTTGGTACCGTCTTTATGGCTGGATTATGGACAAATATTACCGCCTATATGGCTGGTTGGACTTAATTGGACTTAATCAGGATACCGCCAGATTGGTCGGTTGGTTAAATAATATCACAAGTTTATATATTATTTTATTGGGAGATTTCTAAATTAGTAATAGTAAAAGTAATTCCTTTTACCTTAGCATTTTATTTTATTGTATTTTTACTTTTCAGTATTTATTTTAACGCAATTATTTTTCAGCATTTTATGTCTTTTATTTTCAGTTTTTACCAGCCCTAGCTATGTGTAATAACTAAGTTAGTATCTAGGGTTGTGATGAAATTCAATGTCACGGGTTTATAAGGGTTAGATTATAATTTGGGTAAAATAAAGATTTATTTATTGAGTCTTAATCTTAATGCTCTTTAATTAACTGGCCATTAATTAAATTGATTAGGTAAACTTAAAATGAACTAGACATAGGGATTTTAAGTTTAAGACCTTAGATTCAATAGCCCACGATCTTCCTTAAGGATAGATAACTCTTTCAATAGATTTCCTTACAGGATAGGAATATACCTGTCGGGCGGGGGTAGTCTTAATTGGAACTTAATCGTAATGAATCTAGGTAATTTGGTTGACATAGACATATGGTTCAATTGGATTATACTAGGTATTTGTAATTGACCATCAGAAGATGCTTTTACATACATTAGTGTTCCAGGTTAATAAATCAATAAATTACCCAATTATAATATAACCACTTTATCTTTAATTAATATTGGAATAAATCACACCCTAGATATCTTTTAATATTGAATTTTCTTAAATCTACCTTCAAACAATTTTATTTTATTGTCTTTAAATTTAGAATCGTCGCTATTTCAAATCAATTAAACAACCTGTTAGATACTAGTAATCATTTAACCTCATAAAATTAATAACTTAGGTATTAAGTCCTCGTGGGATCGATACTTTTTATACTACTTGAACGATACGTACGCTTGCGTTATACGTGTGTGTTTACGCCGGTCAGTAGGCACACGCTACAGGGGCACAACGCATCCCCGTGCTGCGTCTCTCGCGGATCCGGATGATGAATGGATCAAAGAGTGTCCGGGATACTAAGGGCACATTCCTCCTTAGGTCCGGCATCACTGGAGCTAGCAATCGTCACGGGGGCATCATTATCCCCCGTGCTATGCTTTCCCACGGATCCATTACATCGGGTAAGTGAGGATCAAAGAGTGTTCGACACATTAAGGGCATATTCCTCCTTATGTTCGGTAACACTGGAGTAAGCAATCGCCACGGGGGTATCATCCCTCCCCGTGCTATGCTTCTCACGAATCTTATGCATCAAGTATGTCCCTGAGGACCCCGAGCCAAGAAAGATACTTGGTTCTGGGGGAATGTCTCGTCCCCAGACCAATGAGCATGACTCGGTGGGACGTAACCCTACCCCGAGCCGAAAAAGGCACTTGGACCTGGGGGAATGTTACGTTCCCAGTCCGAAGGCTGACTCGGTGGGACATACCCCGACCCCGAGCTGAAAAAGGCACTTGGACCTGGGGGGATGTTACGTCCCCAGTCCGAAGGGCTGACTCGGTGGGACATATCCCGACCCCGAGCTGAAAAAGGCACTTGGACCTGGGGGAATATTACGTCCCCAGTCCGAAGGGCTGACTCGGTGGGACATACCCCGACCCCGAGCTGAAAAAGACACTTGGACCTGGGGGAATGTTACGTCCCCAGTCCGAAGGGCTGACTCGGTGGGACATACCCCGACCCCGAGCTGAAAACGCCACTTGGACCTGGGGGAATGTTACGTCCCCAGTCCGAAGGGCTGACTCGGTGGGACATACCCCGACCCCGAGCTGAAAAAGCCACTTGGACCTGGGGGAATGTTACGTCCCCAGTCCGAAGGGCTGACTCGGTGGGACGTCCCCCGACCCCGAGCTGAAAAACTAAGTGCCTTTGGCGGAGCAAAAATCCTGTCTCGAGCCGATGGCCGTCCCCCTTCGGGAGATCTTTTTTTCGCTTTCTACTAAGACAAATTTCCTGGCTACTAAGACAAATTTCCTGGCTACCTCTAGAGCGGTGGCATAATCCGGTGTGTCTTGGATTCTTAGATGAGTCCACAACTTCCCGACCTTCAAACCTCCCTTGAGACTTTCTAGCGCTTCAGATGACTCGTATGCTCCGACCTCGAGCACCAAAATGTGGTATCTTTCAATAAAATTTTTCAGGGGCTCGTCATCTCCTTGCTTCATAAGTCTTAATTCTCCAATCGTCTTTTCGGGGACGCAGGCCCCCTTGAAGTGTCATATGAATGACTTCTTAAGTTGTGTGAAGCCTCTGATGCTTCTTGGGGCTAGGCTTCTATACCATAGGATGGCCGGTCCGGCTAGTGTTAAAGGGAACACTTTACAAATGATGTCCCCCGTTACCCCTTGTACCTCCATTAGTAGGACGAAACCTTCGACGTGAGTTTTGGGATCGGTATGGCCTTTGTATGGCGCCATGGTTGGCATGCTGAATCTTTTTGGAATTTTTTCTGAACTTATTTCTTCCGTGAGGGGGGACTAATCTTTACCGTCTCGGGCATCTCCCATGTCTGTGTTGGGGAATACTCCCCATTTGGCTAGTTCCTCCCGCAGCCAAGATTTCATGCTGCTGTCTTTGGTTCCATGCCGCCTCTTGTGACTTCCTCTTTTTCTGTTGTCTTGGGCGTGGCGCTTCTCAGGTTCGGTATTTTCCCGTGCTCTTTCGTCACATTCTTTCCTTTTTTCCTGGCATCGTGAGGGCTATTATAGGAGGAGTTTGGTGACGATTTGTCATCTTCTTCCTCCCACATGTCTTCAGTTTGGGAGTCTTCCTGAACCACTACAGATTTTACCCTGTAGGGGCCCCTTCTCCGGGGTCTGTCGTCCTCACTTGTATCAACAATTCTTTTTCCCTCTGCTATTTCGTTCCTTCGTCGGCTTGTCCCGGCCTCGTCGTGTGCTCCCTCTATCTTTTCCAACCGTCTACTATGATTTTTAGCAAGGTTTGATTTTCCTTCCTTTCTTTTCTTAGGTTCTCCTCGATCTTTTCCATCCAATCTGCGGCTGAGTTTCCTGATGATTGGTGGTTTCCGCCTTCCGCCATTGTCTTACTACACGAGTTGCTTTTTGTCCAGTTCCCCCACAGACGGCGCCAACTGTTGACGGCAGATTTTGGTCTCAGGGTAATATTGGAATATCACTCCCGAAGAAATCCTCCCTTAATAGTGAATTTGTTTGGTTATGGGGGACCAAAGGCAAATTTAGCAAAAAACAGATAAACACACCAATCAACAAGGAGATTTAACGTGGTTCGGTGGATTTGGATCCGACCTACGTCCACGGACACAAAAAGATGGTACTTTTATTACTTAAACACTCTTCTGGGTCTCTACAAGTCAGAGCTTGAAGATTCAGATCACTAATTTTTTGATGATATTGGTTCTCTTTTTTCTCCTCTGTTGTTGTTCTCTCTTTTTCTTCTCTGTTGCTGTTCTCTATTTTTCTTCTCTACACTCACTCTACCCTCCTATTTATAATGGTGAAGAAATCATATTCCTATTTGTACAAGAATTTCATAGTTGAAACTATTCTTTTTTCCCATAAGGATTCCTAGTCAAAACTATTCCATTTTTCCATAAGGATTCCTAGTCAAAAAACTACATTTACTTCATTTATCATACTAGGACATTGACTTACTAGTTTACCCCATGAAAGTTGGATAACTTATTATCTTATCTCATATGAATAGAATGCCTTATTTTCCCGAACATGTCTTGCCCTATGCTCGGTCTTCATGTGGTCGGTCATAATAGTCTTTTGTACTGAGAATGCTGCTGTCGACCTGATAATTGCCCGGTCATCTTGAACTCAAGTGCTCGGTCACTAACCGTAAAGTTCCCGGCCCCTTACTGTTGACTCTTTAGTGGTCGGGTCGGCATCAATAATCTTGACTGAGAAGTGAATTACCTTTTTTACCCCTGTCGTGCTGCTTAAATAACATAGTGCCTGAAAACACCATCAACAATTTTTTAATACTTTTATTCTTAATTTTTTTTTGTTTTATGGAAGCATCATTATTTTTGAAAGTAAGATGTTGGATTTGTCTCTTAATTAGAATGATTGTAACATCATTATTCGAGGTAATTTTTAAAAAATACAATAGTTAATTGTGTCTCATTTTTCAATCCTTTATGGAGTGCATGTGTTCCCTGGAGTCACAACTTACACCATAACACTTCATACTATTTGTTTGATAGACTAGTTTTTTTTTTTTTTTTTTTTTTTTTTTTTTTTTTTTGTCTTCACTTAAGTGGATGAAAATTTGTTTTAAATATAATTATCCGTAAACAGAACCAAACCAATCCGTAAACCGCTGGTTTAAAAAATTTTCAATCCGAACCAATCCGTTTTTTAATGGTTTGGTTTGAGAGGTAAAAAATCCGAACCATAAAATATGGTTTGGTTCGGTTTTTAGCAAAAACCGAACCAAACCGAACCGCGCCCACCTGCCACGGTTCTGGTTCGGAACCGAACCGGAAGGAACCAGACGGTTCCGATTCCTTACAGTTTCAATTCGGGAATCGGAATCGGAACCGGTTCCGTACTGTTCGGTTAAGGTTCTCACTCTAGCTGAACCGTTGGAACCGTAACCGTTGAAACTGTTCGATTCCAACCGGAACCGGACGGGTTCACTATTAAAATTTAATTAATTTAAAGTTTTAATTTAATTTAATAAAATTTAAATAAATACAAAATTTTAATGTAATCTAAATTCAAATTCATAATTTTAAATAAATTTTTTAATCTCATTTTTTTAAAATCGTTATTAAAATTAAAAAAAAAATCCGGTAGGGAACCGGACAACCGGTGGCCAGGTGGCCCAGGTCTATTGGTGCTAAATGAAAATAAAGGATTTGCACATAATAAAACTTTTTTTTAACTACAAACTATTACTCTTTGAAAAGATCGAAATATCAACAAACTAGTTCAATACAAATATGCTAATATGTGCGGATGATAATGAGAAGGGACTGATTGGGGATATATATAATTAGAACCAAAACAAATAGTTATATTTGGACGGTTATGAGATTTCAAATAAATTCCGCCCATTTTAAGTTTAGTTATTCAAATTACTTTGGTAATACTTTCAATTTTGTCTCGGATGTTTTTATATTTTCCTATGTTTTTGCAAGTATAATCGCTTTTTTCTTCAGTTTATAGGATGTTTGTTCGGGTTCGACGGGTAGATCTATCATCAGAACTCAGAAGCGAAAACGGTTCTCCAATAAAAATTTGTATTCTCTAATAGATTTATCGACTTTTCTTTAATAAAAATTATATATAGGTTGTTGTAAAAGTTTTTATATTCAATTTGTGTATTATATTATCTCGCTTCTAGTTAGAAATCTATATTCACTAGTATTATGTCGAGGTGGGAAGAATAGATCGATCTTGTAATTCCTCTTATACCTAAATAATTTTATATATGAATTTATTTCCATGTTGGTTACGACAAACACGTAGTGCATAAATTATTTTATATTATTAAGTCTGATCTAATTAGACTTGAGTCTCAGGTATTTTTAGGTATTTATTCGAGCTGAATTCTCGGGTCTTATAATTGCATCATTCATGATGATATATGATTGAGTTTTCTAATCTTATTTATGCGATGCATCTTTCAAAAAAAATTGAATAATTAATCTAAAAAAAATTAAATTGTGTTAAAGGGAAATTAGAGACCCTCATTTAATAATAAATTGATTGTATTACAAAATTTTGCTTATAACATCATAACTAACAATCTATTTGGTTGAAAAAAAGAGAGTTCCATGAAGAAACCACACGGCACCGTCGTCATTTCTCCGGCCTTTCTTTGAACGCGTATTACGAACTGATAAAGACATAACTCGAATTAGGTATTTTGTTGACTTTTTTATTTCTCACCAAACCCTCGAAAATATCTCATCAAAAGGTTTCAAAAAAAATATATATATAAAGAATTTGCATTTCGTCTTTCTCATTTTCTCAAGTTTGGTATCATTCTAATTGAAAAGGTTAAGAATCGACTCCATGGACGCCGCATCATGCTCTGGAGTTCTTTCACGTACGAAGCTCCCTGTTTCAAATCTCCATAAATTCAATCAAACGTAAGTTTTATTTATTTTATTATGTTTCATAAATGCTGTAATTCTCATTTGATTTGTTGCGTTTCTTATTTATTCTGCTATCAAATTTATCATTATTTTATGCTTCTCCTTTTTTCCCTGTCCGAATATTACCGATTTGTTTAATTTTCTTATTAATTAATCAATAATATTGTGAGGAAGTTCTTGTAAATAATTGTGCTTCAATTATATGTATATTTGTTATAGTCTACATTATGCATTACTTAACCTGTTTTCATATACAACATTTACCGGCCTAAATGTTAGGCGGCCGCCTAGACCCTTTTTAGTACACTGATATGAAGATGAGGCTGTGAATTTTCAGCATTTTAAGCATGTTAATTAATATTATTGACTGATATTCGAATAGGCCATACAAGATAGAACTATGATTGACTGACTTTACAAAAACGAAGTCCGGGAATAGGCTTTATTGGAATCTATTTTGAAATTTGTATCCATACTCAATGAATAAGTTAAGTTATTTCGTTGGCAGGTTGTGTACTCGTACCAGATCTGTTATATCTGTGTCATGCCGTGAATCTGAGGGATCAAATGATGTCAATAGAGCTTCATCTCAAGCACTCACATATCTGAGTTCTGGCTCAGCTAGTAAAAGAAGTAGTACTGTCGAGGGATCCTATCTTTGTGGTCCTGTTCAGAGGAGAAATACAGCTGGGATTTGCGCTGCAGGAGTAGTAACATATGGTGAAACCTTTGTAGAAAATGAATCTCATGCACATGCCACAGAAGATAAGGTTGGGGTGTTGCTTCTAAATCTTGGAGGACCTGACACACTTCATGATGTTCAGCCATTTTTGTTCAATTTATTTGCCGATCCTGTATGTCAGATTCTCTTTTATACACCATCTTTGTTCCTTTATCACTTTTTTTCCTTTTTCCCTATTTTATACTAGTATGCTTCAAATATAGTGTTATACTAATGATTATTCTATTTTGATACAGGACATTATACGTCTTCCAAGGCTGTTTCGGTTTCTTCAGTGGCCCTTAGCAAAATTAATTTCTGTGGTACGTGCTCCAAAAAGTAAAGAAGGGTATGCTGCCATAGGAGGTGGCTCACCATTGCGCAAAATAACAGATGAGCAGGTGGAACATGTCCCTATATTGCTAATTGCTTTTGCCTGAGTAGTTTTGCTCATTTTATTTGATCTGTGTTCTTCAAAAAGTGAACAATGTTTTAATACATATACTCTCTTGTTATCATTTTATGCAAATATTATACTCTGTTCTTCTGTTAATTATTGTTATTTATGGTGTGAAAATCTTGCTGCAGGCAAATGCACTTAAAATGGCTTTAGAAGCAAAAAACTTGCCTGTGAATGTCTATGTTGGAATGCGTTATTGGTACCCATTTACTGAAGAGGCAGTTCAGCAGGTAGGAGCTCTTATAACTGTTTTCTTATGCTGGAATACAATATGCTTGAAATAGAGTTATCTTCTCTGAAAACTTCTGATTTTCAGTCGTCTTATCTTTATGTGCTCTTTTGACGTGCCTATGCTTTTCAATGATTTTATATTAGCGTTTATCCTCACAATTGTAGAATATCATCACAATTGTAGAATGCTGTGTTTATAATATTAATAGCTACTAACACAGAAAATGGTAAAAATATTTATGTTTTTTGCAACAGATTAAGAGGGACAAAATTACAAGGCTTGTTGTTCTGCCACTTTATCCTCAATTCTCTATCTCTACAACTGGGTCAAGCATCCGTGTTCTCCAGAATATATTTAGGTAGTGTTGTGTAAGCTTCTATCACTAGTTTCTTGCCAGCAATAATCAATTTTGTCCTGCTTTATAATCCATTCGGAGATAATTTTTCAGGGAAGATGCATGCCTATCAAGGCTCCCTGTTTCCATTATCAGGTCCTGGTATCAACGAGAAGGTTACATCAACTCTATGGCTGACTTGATTCAAAAAGAGCTAGAGAAGTTCAAAAAGCCTGAGGAGGTGAGTTTTGTTAGTACGTACACTTCTTTTGCATATTTCCTTTGAAGCTTAAAATTGGTATATAATAAGAATAATTTGACATGTCTGAGTAGTTGTCATTTGCTGAGATTATCTTGACAGACTTTTACTAATTTTATGGAATTCTAGGTTATGATATTCTTCAGTGCCCATGGTGTACCAGTCAGTTACGTTGAGAAAGCTGGCGACCCATACAGAGATCAGATGGAAGAGTGTATATACCTAATCATGAAGAAGTTGAAAGATAGAAGAATCAACAATGATCATACTTTGGCATACCAGGTTTGGTTTTAAACTTTTCAGAACTTTTAACTTTCTCTTCTGCAACCTATGTATAAGACTCTTGAGTATTGATCTCGTCTTCCCCCACACTAGGTTAAGTTACTTCAACTACTCTATCTGGTAAATTGCTTGTAATGTTCAGTTTTCTCTTTTTCTTTTTCTTTTTGGTTAGAGTCGAGTTGGGCCTGTACAATGGCTAAAGCCCTACACTGATGAAGTTCTTGTGGAGCTTGGCCAGAAAGGTGTGAAGAGTCTCTTAGCCATTCCAGTCAGGTACATGATTAGTTACTGAAGTGCTTGGTTGTGTACTTTATATGAGCTTGAAGAAAGTAAACTAAGTTTTCTCTTCATATTCCAGTTTTGTGAGCGAGCATATCGAGACTCTTGAAGAGATTGACATGGAGTACAGGGAATTGGCTCTTGAATCTGGCATCGAAAATTGGGGACGTGTACCTGCTCTGAACTGCACACCAGCCTTCATCACAGATTTAGCAGATGCAGTAATAGAAGCTCTACCTTCAGCCTCAGCCATGTCCAAACCTGAAAGTATCTCTGAAGAAGAAGATCACGACCCCGTGAGACATGCTATCAAAATGTTCTTTGGTTCAATCTTAGCATTTGTTCTGTTTTTCTCGCCAAAAATGATAGTCGCGTTCAGGAATCAGCTCTTTTGAAGGTGATTAAAAGGCAAGCTTTACTAGTGTAACATTACATTGTCAACAAGGTGACAGTTAAAATCAGGGAATTTTTGTTTCTTTTTTTCATTTTCATGCTACAGGAAACTTGGGATACAAGATTGAATTGGGCAATTGACCTCAACTTTTGTTTGATGTGCTCGACATTTACTTGAAAATAACCAATATATATTGACTTGTGCTTAGCCATCTCCAGTTAATACATATATTATGTTTCATTGGCTCTACCTCCTGTATTATAAATGCTTGGCAGGTAAAATATACAAGCATGGCTGCATTGGTGCCATGATACATTCAAGTGAGGTTGGAGAATACTGAAATTCTCAGACGGAAAAATTAATGATTTCGAATAGAGCATAATGTTGTCAAACATCTATGCCAGCCAATCTTGGGGAAAAGATTTTTGTTCGATTTGGCTCGGGTCGTGTTCTAATACGTGGAAATTTAATTGTCCCGCCATCTGTAGCAATTATCCTTTTGGTAACCAAGTGATTTCACCCCTTGAATTGTAACTAACGAATACAATACTGCAAAATGCAAATTCTATAAACAGCCTAGTAGCTAGTTTCAAAGATCGAAATCAATCTCCACAAGAAACCACAAATTTATGAATATAGTAGTGTCATTCTAGGCATCTTCAACAAACTGAATGGACATAACATACAATTACCAAAAATTGCCAGTGGCAATTGTGACGGAAATCAAACGAACAAACTGTGCATTTTATTGTGGGGGTGTTCAGAAAGATGAAAACAAGTCTGTTGACAAGAAGTTGTTCCCAATTTTTCTCGCAGAGCACCGCTAAATTATAGCATGTATGTTAAGGTGACAAAACGATTGGAGAAGTTTTCATCAGTTCAACTTTAAAAGCTGTTCTTGATGCAACTCTCAAACATAGTAACCAGTGATTGTAAATCCTCGACCTATGATCTCACCAGCACAAAACCATGCAAAGCACTCTAGCCCAAACAAAGCAGCAATACCAGCATCCTCTATCTTGAGTTCCTGCCTATTCTTCCACAAGTTCTTGACATAATCAAGCTCTTTCCAGAATGCTTCATATCGCCCAGGAATACTGTATTTCATTTAAATAAGATAGATGTATCAACAAATCACACACAAGTAGAGGCACTGGCTGTTGATCACAAACTTTGTGATTGGCAAGACAATGTTTGACTTGACTTACAAAACAATCATCAAGGACAAGTACAACGGTAGAACGAAAGTAGCAAATGAAAAATCCATAAAGAATTTTTTTTCTCCATTAACAGAATGAACAGTACGTACACCTCCATTCAATCTAGGATAAATGATCCTAAAACATTTATTTACTTCTCTTATAAGAAACTACAATTTTTTTTGCAATACGGTTTTCTTGCTTGACTGAATAAATATTAGGTTTTATGGCTTATTTCTGCAGTTTCGATGATCTCAATGTAGGAGACGGCAGCAAAGGGAAACCAAAAGTTTCATCCACTAATCCAGGCCCAGAAAAACAAATACGACGGAAACATACTGGAATATCAAATCAGGAAATGATATTTTGACAATAAATCAGGACAATAAAAGATAGAAACTGGAATATCAAACAGGATAAAGAGACAAACCTGCTGAGATGAGTGTAAAACAATTGCTTAGACAAAAGATTACATTTCTCAACAGTTGGGGGTTCCTGAATATATTGCTTGTTCTGTTCTAATAACTGCCTGTAATATGAAGTTCCATGCTTGGCCACATACTTTGAGGCCTCTGCAGCCTTGGATTGCAACTGCACTAGCTTGGAAGCCATTGACTACCCAAACTATGCACATCCACATAAAATAAGAGATTTAGTCAAAATAAAATTCAAAAGAAAAAGGAGCTTTCCCATTAAACAACTTGTTAAAATAAAAATTAAAAATTCCAATGCAATCACATAACACTTGTTTTTTTTTTTGAAATCGTTAGAAACCACATCGTCAAACCATCCCTTCCGAGCTTAAGAGGAGCAGTTAAAACCGTCGGTTGTCCTAGGCTCTTACAAGAAACGCATTCTTGATTCGAACTCATGACCTCAAGGTGAAATCTTGAACCATACACTACTAAACCACGCCCCTTGGGGACATATTCGAACTCATGACCTCAAGGTGAAATCTTGAACCCTACACTACTAAACCACGCCCCTTGGGGACATAACACACTAAAGTGAAAAAACCAAATAAAAATTTCAGCTACTTATTATCTAAAGCCACCGACTACTTAATCAGCATACAGAGCCAAATCAGTGAGTCAACTAGATATTTGGGAACATGGGCATAAATGGTTTCAAGCTATAAAGCATAGGCGAACAAGATGTAAAATAGATAAATATTTATCAGACATAATTTTAGGAAGGTAAAAATAAAAATAAAAAACCATAATTAATTCAGTAGTTGAAACGAAATGATCAGAATCTAAAACGTAAAGGTTCAGAGTCTATGCATTAGAATAATAGCAGATTAAAAAGAGAGGGAATTTCAAATATCCGTACCTTCGTTTGCGATGTGAGAGAGAGAGAGAGAGAGCAAGCAAAATTAGGGTTTTATTTATTTATTTATTTTGGTCTGGCAGCTGGCTTCGGCTTTTCTCTGCAGTGAACTGGGATCCAATGACTAATGAAATTTCGCCATGTCATACGTGTTAACTCCCACCTTGGGTGTAAAATTTACATATAAAATGGTCCTCCGAGTCCGATGTTAAATTCAATAATGAAAATTAAATTGGATGACGATTTTTTGTGTAATTAATTTTGAACAGAGTAACTTATTAATATGATTAGAGAAGGAAAAATATATATATATTTTTTAATTTTTAGTACAATACGTCATAATTTCACATTCATCCCCTGATGTAGTTGGTGCTTAGAGTGCTAATCTGAATTGTATATTTTATTATTTATTAATAAAATAACTATATTTTTCATTTCATACCTTATTAATGATATTGTCATTATGCGTATTAGATTGATGTATAGATATGTTAAGAATGACATCGACCTTAGAATAGTTTTGCACTATGTGTAAACTATTCTTAAAGTAAATATTCATAGTCGTTGGTTTTGGAATACGGTTGAATTCCTATAACCTAAAAGACTAGCACATGTCGTATATTGAAATTGGAGTTCCAATGGTTTAACTCGATGTACCATGAAATTTGAAAACTCGTATAGACATATGAGTATTCGTTGAAGCGAATACTGAATGACTCACATGTGATTCCTAATAGTTGGAAGTACACACCACTGTCAATAGGAATCTCCTCGAGTCGAGTAGCATATGTAATCCTTTAACTATAAGATAACATTGATTTTGTGTGAGATCCTACACACTTTGATGTCATGTATGTCAGAAACTTTTCATGGTTTGGCCTCTAGATGTTCGTTAGGTGTGGACCGATGCACTCAGTAATCAAGTATGAAGCAAGATAGGGTCTATCGGCCCGTATGTGTACCATAAACGGGTTTAGGTATCCATGTGAGTAAAGTCACGATTCTTAAATCTTTGGCCAAAGTCGATCACCTAGGGTGGATCGTATCAGTTATGAAGAATCGTGGATATGTCGACATGAGATGTGCGTCTCGGAAACTTGATGGTATATTCTATGTTTCCTAAGCACAACTCGGATAGCCTACGACAGAGGGATTGTTAAACATATGTGATGACCTCGACTTGTATAGTTCAAAAAGGTCGTTCGTGTTCTTCGCGAATTCGGAGGTGGCCGAATTGCGTACATATTAGCTAGGCTTATATGACGAACGTGTCTGAACTTAGAGAGTCCCAATATGAAGTGTACTCGTTGAGCACTTGGATATCCGATTATTTTTGATAAAATATAATATTCGATATTATAATTATCAACTAAGATAATCAAGTGTTATTGAATAACATTGATTATTTATTTTGACATAATTGGATTAATTCAATAATTACACAATGGCTTAATTGTAAAATCATAATTATCTATACCATTTGAGGATATTATGGTAATTGTAAGTATGTAATAATAAGTTGTTTTGACTTGATTTAATTGGAATAAATCAAGGTGACAAACATTTAACTAATTCATTTCCTAATCACTGGCTTGATTTAATTGGATTAAATTAAAATGAGAGACAATGGAGATTAGTCACACCTAATTATACATTGTTGATGGTGTTTTCAGGCACTATAACATTTAAGACAGCACGACGAGGACAGGAGGGTAATTCCCTGACTGGATTAGATTACCGAAGCCGACCCGACCACAACATGTAAAGACCGACCACTTTGGTTCGGATGACCGAACACTTTAAGGTCGGCAGAAACACTCTCAGCATAAAAGACTGTCATGACCGACAACATAAAGACCGACTAGACGGCGAGACGCGTTCAAGATGACGACACTCTATTCTTGCGGATAAGATAAAGCGAGTTATCCTACTCTCACAAGGAGATGGAGTCAGAATCCGAAAAGGAATAAGAAAAGAGAAGGGAATATCAGGCTAGGAATCCCTGCAAGGAGAAGAGACTAAGTTCAACTAGGATTTCTTATGCAAATAGGAGTCTGATTTCTGTATTACTATAAATATGAGGGCATAATATGTGTAAAAGGCATCCTCAAAATCATCAAATCATCAACAAAAACTAGTGATCTGAATCTTCAAGCTTTGACTTGTAGAGATCCGAGAAGAGTGTTTTAAGTAATAAAAGTACCATCTTTTTTGTGTCCGTGGACGTAGGTCGGATCCAAATCCACCGAACCACGTTAAATCCCCTTGTTGATTGGTGTTTTTATCTGTTTTCTGCTAAATTTGCCTTTGGTCCCCATAACCAAACAAATTCACTATTGATGGAGGATTTCCTCGGGAGTGATATTCCAATATAACCCTGAGACCAAAATCAGCCGTCAACATACATATTTGGATAAATTAGATTAAGCCCACTTAAAAGTTGATTACAACTTTTATTAATTAAAAATTGTCTAAATTTTGCTATAAATAGCAAGCTTTATGAATGTTTTAATTACAAGTAAAAATATAAGCAAATTCTTAGAAAAATTAGCCTAAGTTAGAGAAGTGTTTAGAGAAGCTTGTGAGGTCTCTAATACATTTCATTTAGGAGAAATCAAGATTAGATATTGAAGTGAAGTTTGCTAGCATTGGAAATCAAGGTTGGATCTTGAAGTCAAGCTTGCACACCTTGGAGGTTCTCCAACAATTTTAACAAATGAGAAGTAGATTGGATCTTGCATCAAGCTTACTAGGTAATGTTTGATATTCTCCTAAGCTATGTTCATTTGTGTATTAGATGCATGATTACATAGTTTAATGTTGAAATAAGGCTAATCAATTGTGTTAGGATACTCTAGAAGTATAAACACAACATGCTTATAATTTAGGTAAAAAATGTTCATGTTGGACATGAAACAATTAATAAGAGTTTGGAACACTAGATTAAAGCTTAGAGCTATGACAACCATTCTAGATTCACTTGACCACCTTTAGGTGAACTAGAATTGTTCATGAGACATTTCTAATTGGGATTCTAAAATGGTTTGTGTATTGGATTCAAAATTTATGCAAATGGTATTTAAAATAAATTTATATTTTTATAAAAATATTTGATATTTTGAAAAACTTGATTTTTATTCTATAACATGTGTTGATGTTGGATTTGATGTTAAAAATTATTTTTAGGTGTTTTTGAAATATTTAAGGAAGACCGGAAGAAATTAGAGTAATAGGCTCTAATTGCTTCAGCTCTCTGAAAATTTTACAGAGAGCTGGAACTTTCATTTATAAAAAGCAATTGAAAACAAACACCAAAAAAAAGGGGCAGTGCTGCGTGCTACAGTGACAAGTCACAAGTGTACTGTAACGCTGATTTTGTTCTCTATTCTGAAACTTCCGGATTCCGATTCAGTCCCGGTTTTTTCCTATACACTCGTAATGGAATATAATATTTCATTAAATAATTTTAAATTACATCATGCTTGATATTCATGGATGAGACCCATTTCCGCTGCGCGGGACACCGATCCTACCCTAGGGGTTCCAAAACTGCCTCAACATCCCCATCATTTATCAATGTGATGTGGACAATATTATATAATACCGTAGGAGTGAACGAATTATCACCAAACATGTGATTATACTAATTAATACAATATAAAATATTTAATGCACCATAATCCAATGCACTAAAAACACCCTAAATGAATTATCGTCATATTTACGTATGCAGTTAGCATTTAACCACTTCAGGAGATGCACTAAAGAACATCAATGTTTGGTTTTTTTGAGCACTTGTCCGAAGAAATAATGATCTAAAACTCCAATGATTTATAGTTGGTGTCCACATTAGGCGTGATAAAAGGTTATTGATGAGAAGCTGTGTTTCACAGAAAATACAGTTCCCCTACACCGTTTCCTCATTACAAAAATTAAGCCCAAGTAATTCAAAGAAGGGAAATTTTCATTTTCCTATCCAAATAATGGTTAAAGTTCAGTTTTATTTAAAAAAAAAAATTAAAATATTTAGTTTTCTACTCGAAATTCAAAAAATATTCACTTTTCCACCATAACCTTAACATCGCTAGAATTTTGTTGACATCATAAAAATATTTCGGTTATTTGATAAACCTATCGATTAATAATTTAATATTAATCTTCTTCCCCCAAATGGGCCGAAGAAGATCAGATCTCATATGTAGTAGAGTACTTCCGAACAACTAGAGCGAAAAGCCTTATTGCGTTGCGGCCCTAAGTAGCTATGGGGTCTTGATGTACTTGGAACAGAGACCGCTTACCTGAGTATGGCGGTTCGGTAGCCGTTCAATGATAGCATGAGATCCTCGCTTCGGTTCCTCGCTCAATCGAAAGAGTCAAGCGCCCGGGTGTCCACAAGTAAAGGGGTCTTGTCGCTGCCCACGTACACAACCAAAAGGTTTCAGAGGCGTGGCACCGAGGTGTTAAGTCAAACAATATGGATTCGTCTAAAAGGTCAAAGCACGTCTCAAAGTGCCAAGGAGGAAGTCGCAAGGAAAGACTCATTCGAGTAGTTTGATTGGTTTTGGCCTTCGGCTGCGCCTTCTGCTCGAGCTCGCCGTAGGAAACTTTCTGCCGATGCCATTATTAGAGGAGTAACTGGAATAACTACCTTGCTTCGCTTCGCAGACAAGAACAGGCTTTTTCGGACTCATATAGTTCTCTAACCAGCCCCCCATGAAATTCAGGTTTTTCTTTAGGTGATTAGGCGAACCGGCCTCTAGATACATTTGATGAACGGATTCCCCTAGCCGAACCCTACCTGACCTCTTTCTAAAGAATAGGAATGGGATCATTGGGCGTCTTACTATGATGGTTCTTTCTGTGCTCTTGAGTGAATAGCTCGAATTCCCACGCGTAGCGGGTTTTCACTCTTTTGAGTAAAGTGAGGCTCCCTTAAATGGATACGGCTTCTTACAATGCCTAGATAGAGGTTCCTTCTAACTATGCGAGTGAGCAGAAAAAGTGAACATTTTTTGAATTTCAGGTGAAAATCTGAACACTTTTTTATATTTAGATAATTTTGGCTGGATTGTGAATTGTAAATATTATTTGGAAGTTAAATGAATATTGTTTAATTATGAATGTTATTTTATTTTATTTTGAATCCTTAAATTATATAACTTAATACAAAATGATTTTTTTACGGATTTGTATATCCAAAAATCCGCACAGATAATACCCCTTCAGATCCACAAAAATATAATGCAGATCTAAATCTGAATCCATGTATATCTGAAGCTGTATTTTATTATCAAATAATTATTTTTTGTTATTTTTTATAGTCAAAGTTATATTTTCTCATTCATTTACATTCAATAATACTTTAATCAAGCAAATCTGGATATAGATCTGTACATATTTTAGAAATTTAAATCTCAATTCATAGTTTGTGAATATGGATCCATAATTTTTCATATACTTTACTTGAAATTTTTCAACATCTATTAAAGTATTTTTTTTTTCCACATGAAATTTAAAAAGTCCACATTATCAAATGATCGAAATATTTTTTTGATGTCAGCAAAATTCTAACGGCGTTAATAATTTTCAAACTTCGGGTGAAAAAATTAAACATTTTAGAAATTTTTGAACAAAAAGCTAAGTTGGTTGCTGAAGTCCTTCGCAAATTAAACATATTAAGCACCTCATGAAAGAATACACCAAAAAAACAGTATAAAGGTTGAACAAAGAAATAGCATCATACATTGTAATTTTAGGCAAAAACACTTTGATATGAAAATTAAAAATAAGAAAAAAAGTCGGAAACGTTACTAAACCTAACTAGACCTAACCATACGGATACAATAAACCATAATCAGACAGACAGCAACAAAAACTGAATGTTTCCAGGTTACTAAACTTGACTTAACTCTGTGGTGACTTGGTTACTCCACTTGGTTGAACAGGCTGGGAAGCCGGTGTTGTATTCCCATCAACAGAGTATACCGGCTGTGAGTACCCACCACCACCACCATAGTTGTAAGATGGTGGCCCTTGACCATAACCTGCCTGACTACCTCCTGCTGGTGCACCATATGCCGCAGATCCATAACCTGGCTGAGTAGCAGCACCATAATTGGATGGTGGTGCACGTTGAGAACCTGATTCTGGTTGAGTGTAACCAGAAGGTGGTGGCTGTGAATGGGAATATCCAGGCTGCCCATAACCTCCAGCAGTGCCTGGTGACTTCTGAGTCTGTCCATAAGCAGGAGGTTTCTGTGCTTGAGGCACCCCATACCCAGCATACCCAGACTGAGCTGGTGCTTGACTCCCATAGCCACTCTGCGGAGCTGGAGGCATGCCATAACTGGGCTGAGTAGCTCCTTGTGGTGGATAACTGGCAGTGTTTGGACTAGGCTGCTGGCTGGTACCATAACTCTGCTGGCCCGTTGCAGCAGATGACTGTACAGGTGGAGGCACTTGTGTTGAATCTCCTTGAGCTCCATACGAGGTATTATGCCCCTCTTGAGTTGAGTTAGTCACATTACCATAACCGGCTGCAGAATTATAGCCTTGTTGCTGATCATATGGCGCTGGCTGCCCATAACCTGCCTGAGGTGCATGATATCCACCATAACCATCTTGAGAATAACCTTGCCCCTGCTGACTATAGCCAGAACCTGGTGGCTGACTGTAACTGTAACCAGTGCTATCTGCTGGTGCTGCTGAACCACCAGGTGCTTGCGGTTGCTGTGAAGATGGTTGTTGACTGTAGTAATCATAACCCTGACTAGTTTGCTGGGTAGATGTCTGATCCCAATTGCCAGCATATCCACCAGATGTCGGTTGGGAAGGATAGCCGGCATAAGGAGGCTGAGACATGCTATACTGAGGTGTTTGACCAGGATAAGCTCCCGGCTGCATATAACCATAACCAGGTTGTTGCATTGGAGGAGCCCCAGGTGTGCCCCAGCTTGCAGATGGTTGTGCTTGATAACCTTGTTGGGGATATCCTCCGGCCATTGCTGGATTTCTTAGACGATTCTGCATGAAATTGTTTCCTCGTATAACCAGATTGAACTTATCCACAATTTAGGAATATGCAAGTGATATAGCATAAGATAGAATGTCTATACATAAACAAAGTAATAAAACACATCTAAAATCCAGAATATGGGAACACCAAAATAAACAAGTAGATATGCACAGAGACAAACCGAGTTCATATCATATTGGAAAGGGGTATATTAAAATAAATGCCTACATACCGTACTGGTTGATGGGGTTATTGAGTTACTCCTGCAGAAGCCCATCCTCTCTCTATTCGAAGTGAATGGGGAATAAAGAACCACAAGACTATGCAGGCTTTTACATAAAATCAAACAGAGGCAAGACTCATTGCCATTGACCGGCAATGAATTCAAAGCGAAGCGTACACAATACAAAATCTAGCCAAAATATTTATTGACACGTTGAAATTAACAGAGGCATCAAATTAAGAGTAATGACATCCTAGAAGAATCAATATACTAGAACTGTAAACTGGAGTTCTTAATAGCTACATTATAAATTGCAATTATACCCAATAAAGTTCTAAAAATAAGACAGGCAAACTTCCAAACTTAACAGCTGTTACATACTTATTTTCCATTGCAAAGGAACATAGTTCAGTGGACTGGCATCAATGTTTTCATCAAAAACCACAGAAAAAAATGCAATTAAAAGAACGATTGGCAAGGAATATACTAACAGAGGTTAAGCAATTATTAAAAATAGACTATTCAAGTACAATCTTAGAAGGCTGCTACACAGTCAAAATTGCTTCAATTAAGATCTCAAATTGCAACCTAGTAAAAAGACTTGTGCACACACGATAGCTTGCCGAGATGAGTAAATGCAGATAGAATGATAGATGATGCTAATACAACTTATAACAAGTTTATTTACACCCAATTAAAAAGCTTAGTCTACAAGGTGCATAGGAACCTAAGGAACAAATTCAAAGCACTAAATCAAAAAATATATATTTCTCACATCAACGTATGGGAGCAAAACAATAACATAAAAGCAGTTAATAGCTCTAATCCCAAGTAGAGTTCGATACAAACTTAGCAATATGGGAGTCGGTTGCAATGCTAGCTAAGGACCCCATACAGGAATAGTGTTATCAAAGGCGCGCCTGAGGTAGAGGCGCTAGCCATTGCGCCTAGAGGGTATCCAGGCGAGGCGACGTGCATCAGGCGCGCGCCTAGGCGATGAGGCGCGCGCCTGATGCCAATGAATGAGGCGCGCGCCTGATGCCAATGAATGAGGCGCGCCTTAGGCGCATAATTCCAAAAATCTTGGTTTTTGACCCAATTTCGTTGATTAAAGCTCTTTTTTGTACTTTTTTTGGTTTTTTTCCAACAGAGTTAAAAAAAAAAAAAGAATAATAACAATAAATCTCATAATTTAACTTAATTTATTTACTTCTGACATGACTCTTAGATAATTTGTTGGGATTGTTTAAAATTATAAGAAAATTTTATATTTTGTAAAATATAAATGTTTGCCATAATAATTAATAATAGATCATACATTTATAATTATTGGGAACATAATTTTAACCAAAAGATTAAACTAGTCAATAATAAAATTGTACATAAGACAATATAAGTAAATATTAATATCTTATTTATAATAGCAACTTAGTTATGAAAATAGTGATGTATATAAATTTAATTGAGTGCAATAATTTATAAATGTTTTGTCATAATTTGGTCAAAATATTAAAAAATACTCAAAACAAAATGATTAGAAGAATATAAATATTCCTCTTTCTAATTGAAAAATTATATATACAAATATGCGCCTCACATTCCTCGCGCGCCTAGGCTCCAGGACCTTTTGCGCCTCGGTGCGCCTTGCGCCTTTAATAACACTGTACAGGACAGTAAAACTGAAATCTTCACTAGAACAATCTTTACCACCAAAATATGACTTTTTTTTTTTTAGCATACCGAAATATAACTTATTTAGAAGAAAGGGACTTACTATCAATTTCATTTCTAAAACTTGAAAATGTTCACTGTAAAGGCAAGGGATTGAGAACATATATGAAAGAATTTATCGATACCAGACACTGCAAAGGAGATTATCCTAAAGCTCATGTTCCAACTTCCAATATAAAAAATCCATCGCAGTAACCAACAGTAAGTGTATACTTGAAGATTCCCTCTAAAATACCATCATTATTAAATATCAGGAAATGGGATATAGAGCCATACCAGATCAACGCTGAGGGAACACCAACACTAAGTGATCCATGTTGGTGTGACCATACAGTCCAATATATACTAACCCTACAATAGTTCTCAATAACAATATCAGTGATATGATAGATGATTAATAGACATATTTGGTGGCAAAACAAGTTATAATTCCAAAATCCTACTCACTCGGGAATATAACTGTAGTAATATTTTACTTGAATGGCTACAAAATCCTGAACAAAGAATAAGATGAAAACCTATGTCATGAACTTATTATCTAATAATCAACACCAGCACCTCAGAGAACTATTGATTAATCTCAAGTAATCATATAATTTTTGAACTATTCTCTGTTAAATCCCCAATCCACGTAGCTGATATGATGTTAAAGGCGCTGGCTAATCAACACTTGAGCGGGCACTTGGGCAAGTTTTCCAAGCAAATGCTTGGGCGGCACTTGGGTATTTTAAGTTATGGGCTTGGGCCGGTTGAACTACCAAAACGGCCCGACCCAAATCAAATATAAAAATTATTTCTCTGTTATGCCCCTCTCAAGGTCAACCAAAAAAACCTTTTGCAACATGGGTATAGTAGTACATTCACGTTAAGAACAAGAAATATCACAGATCTCAAAAAGCTTGGAGGAGATCCGGCACCGATCTCCTCCTTTTGGAGCTGTTGGGTCCACCTCTATTCGTTTTGGGTCGGGGTGTCCGGCTCGCAACGCCCTAACTCGAATCAAATAGAGGCGGACAGCCTCTTCCCTGTGAGGAAGCTCCTTTGAACATTCGGCCTGAGGCAGCCAAACTGAGGCAGGTGAGGCGGGCCTCGAGGCGCTGCCTCAGTTCAAATTTTCAAACTATGCTACTGCCTACCGCCTTTTACAGCATACCATATCTGTGATCCACCTAAGACATAATTAAGATAAAAATCATCAAACAGCTGAACTTACATGCCAACAGTATCAGAAGCAAAAATAGGTGTGCATTTCTCAAAAATTCCAAGTCCATAGGGACGAATATATGATGATATAGAATATACAACTTATTTAGGATAAAATATATCGACCAGAAAATTTACATTCAGTCAGCTTAGATACATCATACCAGTTAAGAGCAAATATCATCTACTTTCTCCACAAAGAAAATAAGAAATAGTGTAACAATATGATGACTGAGGACAATCCACTCGAAAAATATCAGAAAGAATAACTATAGAAAAGATATAGGTGGGTAACATCAATAGTAATAACATAAGGACTAGGCGATATGAAGATGATCAAGATTATTCAATAGAACGTTATGAAATAGGAAAAGGGAGAGCTGCAGAACCTTGGCTAGGACATGAAGGTGAACAAGATATAATAAGAGAATAGACAAAAAGTTAGTTGATAATAGAACAAAAAACCCAGAACAATTGTATCCCACAGACCCACACTTTACCGAATGGCCAGTAAGAGTCACTTCGCCCTGCAGTGACAGACATGCAATACAAAACACAATATCTGCATATAAAGCCCTCTAACAAATTACTGTTGCAAAGAAAGAACCATAAGGAATAATATAAATCCAACAAAATACCACATGTGCAAAACAAATCCAGTTTCAACAATAAAAGATAGGAGTATATCACTAGCGCACAGAACTAAGAGATTCAATTGTAGCAGCAGGGTAGAAAGGCCAGCTCCCAGAAAAAGGTAAAAAATAAGGATCCTTTGTAACAAAATACATGAATAAAGCAAAGCATTCTGAACTTATAACTCATCTGAATAATTCCTTTATTGGCGACAATATTTAACCATGTGCAGAAGTAATAAAGCCGAAAGCTGCAAATCAACTAACCATAAAATTTACCTCACTGATGGCTTCATTAACCAACTGTTTTGCACTTTCAATCTGTTCACTTGTCCCGTCTATATGTACCATCCTTTCCGTTGAAGTATCACCTGGGGGCAGATGTAGAGGTATCACCTGGGGAAGATACAATTAGAACAGAAAACATATTAGCTAAACATGATTCACCAAAGAGTAAGAATATTCTAATATAAAGACGGAAATTATTATAGACAACAGACCTGAATACGAGCTCCAGTCCTGGCTTGCATATTTTTGATAGTTTCACCTCCTTTGCCAATTACCAGACCAACCTGATTTGAATGCATCATCAAAAACAATCCCAAACCGAATCAGTAAAGCACTAAAGCTGACAAACAAAACTTCTGATTACCTTGTTGTTTGGTATTTTCATTGCAAAATGGTCAGATCCAGATTGTCCAGTTAGCCTTCGAGTAACCATACCAGAACCACCTGCTTCAGCCTGGACCCAATTTAAGTAATAAGATATCAGTTATCAAAGTCTTAAGTGAGAATATACTGCATTGATCAAAAGTAACACATACTGAAGATTCCAAACAGTACAGAAGACAAACTTCACTCAAATAAACCAATCCCGATAATATAAAATGATTCAGTATAACAATCTACAAAATTCACATTTTCCAGATGTAGTTGAAAGTAAAAAGTAAGAAGCCACTGAAACACAAGCAGTAATGAAAGAATGCCAAGTCCTACCTCAGCAAGAACATCATTGATAAGCTGCTCAGCCTTAGCGATTTGTTCAGGTGTTCCCATGAGCTCAACAGATCTAGTAGCAGAATTGAGGTCTGCCTCTGTGTCGCGAGTCACCTGAATCTTTGCTCCAGATTGTAGTTGAAGGTATTTGATAGTCTCTCCACTCTTTCCAATGATAACACCAACCCTGAGATTTGGAACCTCAATCTTTTTACTGGTACCCACACCCTGGAAGCCACCATACGAAACCGGTATGACTGAAGGAGCTGGATAAGACTTCAAATCTGTATTTAATCAGATCAAAATCACTCAGATTTAATCCACAAACAAAATCATTGTGCATGAACAATGAAAAAGGAAAAGATCGGCATAAGATGCTGAAAGCCACCTCAACAACCAAGAATCAGAAAATGAAACCTAAATAGGGCTTCAATCAACATAACAAACATAAACCCTAAAAAAACCCTAAACCTCATAAGCAAAAAGAAGCTTAATCCTCACAACCATTCACAAAACCCTAAATAACAAACCAATAAAATATGGTGAAAAAACAAGTACAAGTGGACATGTAACTTTACCAGAGGGAGGGGAGCTGAAGCCTTTATCAGCGGAATCAAAGCCGCCAGAGCCGTTCTCAACGCGAGGACGCTTGGCGTCGGCGGGAGCCGAGTTGAGGAGACGAGCCGCGATCTTCTCAGCCCGGCGCTTGGCAGCCTGGAAGTCTTCGACGGGCGGAGGGACGTTGTTGTAGGAAGGAGGGGCCGCGGCGGAATCCGGAGCGGACATAATTGGGGCAGAGAATCCCGTGGGCCTGCGCGGACCGGATGAAGGCGGCGTCGTTTGGTCCTCGTATTTGCGTTTATTGGGTGTGCTGTCTGATGAGTATTGCGGTTCGTCTGCCATTTGAGAGATAAAGGAGAAACCCTAGAGACTCGAGAGAAGAGGGTTAAAAATGAGTGAAGTAATAAAAACACAGCTGCGTTTTATTTATATATATATATATACGCACTCTCTCCCTCCAGAAAAACTTATATGAGAGTAGTGATGTAGCACCGTTCAATCAATAAGTGACATGTGTTGTAATTTTAAAATAATTGAAACACATATTTTATCTTAATTTCAAAATAATTAAAATATATATCAATCATGAAGACGGTCCATATAAGATCTTCCCTATAAACTCTAGCTCTTGTGCTATTTTTCTTTATCGAACTTATTTTCCTATAAAGAATTTTTTTTTTGTACAGAGTTTTGGAAACAGCTAAGGATTTTTATTTTTATTATCTTTATGTTATTGAGAGAGGTTCAATATTCATGTCCTTTTTACAAATGCAAGTTGAGGAATTTCATTTTCTAATAATAAAAAAATGATTTTTTACATAAACAAATAGAAATTAACTTTAAATTTCATAAAATAGAGGCAGATTTAGCAAACAATTTGCGACATCACATATCAACTTGAAAAAGCAAAATCATCTCCATAAAAAACCAGGGACATTGCCGGCCTTCTTTGACCTGCATTCTAAGAACCACTTGCATTCAGAACAGAAACTCCACATTACATAAATGCAAGCATATTTATTAAATCCAGATTAAACAAAAGTCATAAGCCCCTTCTACATATCACATAAGATAACACTGAGACAAAAGTTCAAGCCTATCAAATATTTTTTACAGGGACTTGAGCCACTGTAACAAGGCCACAGAGCAAACGATCCAACTTATCAAATATTGGTGTCACACACCACATATGGACTTCCCAGGACGTATGTTCGAAAAAAGCTTAACACAATTTCTCCCTTTACTTGAGACATCGGCAGATAACAAATATCATAGTTGGATTTTATTAGCTAATAAGAGTAAAGCTACTGCCCAGGAGCCACTTGTGATATCCTCACTTGGTCCACCAATAGTACAAATCCTTGCGCCTGCTCATCTTCTTCTGCAGTTGGAGAAGTCCATAGAGTAGGGCCTCTGCAGTAGGAGGGCAACCTGGAACATAGATGTCCACGGGAACAATCCTATCGCAACCCCGAACAACAGAGTAAGAGTAATGATAATATCCACCACCATTTGCACAGCTTCCCATAGAAATGACCCACCTTGGTTCTGGCATTTGATCATAAACCCTGCAAGTAATTCGGTATGAAAGTCAGATGAAATTAACCCATGTTTAACTCTCTACATATTAAAAAGACAGAAAATTAAATAAATAACAGGCTCCAAACTGAGTACTAATTGCCGAGAAGTTTGTCACTAATAGAAAAGCAACATATGAGAAAAGCAAGAAATAAAGTTGGTCCATTGAACACAAAGTTACGGAAATGCATCCGAAAAGTAGAACACCATCCAAAAAGCAAACCACTTTGTAAGTGGTTTTTTGCATGCACAATCTCACAGCACTGGTGTCCGTCTTGTTTACACTGGCATAATTCCTCCAAATCCACAATGTAGCACCTTCAAGAAATCCTTGTTCAGACTCAACCAACCACCATACTGAATCAAACCAAACAGCTCATTCCTTTTGAGGTTTGTTTTCTTCATCAGCTTATATTAAGTCCAGACTTGATTAACATTTTTACAAACCAAACTGGGTTAAAAAATATGCATAAAACTGAAAAATTTAACTCAAACAGCTTACTGTTCTAACCCTGATTAGCTAACTCAAACTCAGTTACCATAACATGAAGTTCTTTCCACAAGATTCCATAACACCAGTGACGCAGTGACTTATTCTAGTTATTTTTAGCCCAAAGTAATCCTCCAACCACTCATAAAGAACAATAGGTGTAATCTCGATGTCTGTCTCCACTTGTAACAAATTAATAAATTGGAAGAGTGTCACAACAATATGAGCTTTGGTATATCCAATCATAACAACAATTACTAGTTTAGGTCACAATTGGGTAGAGTCCAGCTTCAGAACTCATGCCCCAACTCCCCTTTAATTCAAATCCAGTCACCTTTCCTCAACTCAACGGTCAACAGGCACAAATTTCACACAGCTATTACCCACTACAATAACACAATTCCTAACTCTCCATCTATCCAAATGCAAACAATATTCAAAAAGATATTTAAAAAAAAAAAATAGACTACCTTAAAAACCCTAACGTCTGTCTCAAACTCCTATTTCACCCTTTTCACCTCTGTAGAAGAGTACCTTCAAAATGCAGTACAAAACAAACTAACTCCATAAAAGAAGTAAAAGCCCCAAAATCTTCATATATCCAAAAAAAATTCAGACCTAAAACTGAAAAAATAACAGAGAATTCAAAACACAACCCAAGCTGCAGATCTTAAATACAATTAGAATCGCCATCTGAGCACTGTTGCTCACCTTTCCATCTAACTACGTACGTGACCCAATTGCTAATATATTTACTCCATGATTCTCATCAATAAACCGAAAAACGAATCCCCTTCAAACCATATATAAATGCAAATAAATGAAAATATATATATATATATATACATGTTAAATATAAAAATTGAAAAGGAAACCCTAAGAAATGAAAGAGGTGGTAAATACTTCCGAAGGGCAGGGGCCATCTTGTTGGTGAGAGTGCCAGCAACGATCATAACATCGGATTGGCGAGGGCTGGGCCTAAAAATAATACCGAATCGATCAAGATCATAACGAGCAGCGCCGGTGTGCATCATCTCGACGGCGCAGCAGGCCAGCCCGAAGGACATGGGCCAGATGGAGCCGCGGCGAACATAGTTTATGACATCGTCCACTTTAGAGATCACGTATTCGGCCGTCTTTGAGAGGCCGGAGGGGCTTGTGGTGGAGGGCGGAGGAGCGCGAGCGTACGACGTGGGCTGCGAGGATGAGCCGGCGACCGATGAGAGAGAGGGGAGAGTGGTGTGGAGAGACGAGGCGCGTTGCGAGAGGAGGATAGGGAGGCGCGTGGCGGTGTTTCTGGTGAGAAACGCCATCGTTTTGTTGATTACAGGTGGTGGTTAGTGTTGCTCGCCGTTATAATATGGTACGATTGTTTGATTGGGAGCCGTTGAGCTCTTAAGAAATGAAGCAGCTGAGGTGTGTGACGTGTGAGGGGTATATTAGTAAATATGTCCCAACATAGTGACCGAAATTAGAAGGAATACTAGACCGCCATTTCTTTGATTTCTTACACGATAATGATAGTTTGATTATAAATTTAGGATACCTTAACACTTAAGACTTATGTTTAGTTATGATAAATCTCATAAATAATAATAATATATGTATTACGTGTTTCCCGTAATTAGTAAGAATACATATTTACATCTAAAATTATTTAAGAACATGAGAAATTATGGGAGCGATATATCCACACCTTAGTCTCAACATAAAATCTGTGACTATATACTTCTCACTAAAAGTGAACAAATATAATACATGCATTGTATGTAAAACTTATACAACAACATACAATTAATTTAATATATGATAAATAATATGTATGAGACTGTACAAATGTCTCGAAAAACACTGTAGAACTTTATGTTGAGGTTTTATGCGGCGGAAGCGTGGTTCGGGCGAAAACTTAACTTTAAAATTTTTAAACTTATCGAATAAATTATTCAATATCTCATATGAATAATTCATTCATATTTCACCCAAACATATTATATTCGATATCAAAATAATTTAGAAAATATCGTGAAACGTTTACGAAAATATTTTTCCGCAAAATAGCATAAAACTCGTTTTTGACGGAACCGACCAACCAATACATACAGGGGTTGCCCAAGTAAGCCCTAATAGTACTTGAGAAGTTCATGGGCCGCCCGAACAGTGACCAATTCACTATTTGGACAACCATTACCTGGTAAGCCAGAAACTCACCATGTAACATCGTTTTTCGTCGTTTTCGCGTATTTTCACTACGAAACAGTTTCCGATAATTATTCCAATGCCCAATACACATCCAATATATTTAAATAATATATTTTTCATCACCAAATTTTCAGAATTTGAGATCTGATCTGGGTGCAAAAATATTATTTTTCATGCTTTAAATCCAATTTCTCAATATTAATCATATTAATTTACACCAATCAAAGCCACCACCAATGAAGAACTCAAGAACAATTTTAGGTATTATTAGAGTGGTCATAACACTCTAGAATGATAAAAAGTCATCATATGACAAAATTGAACTAATATTACACTAATATTACTTAATCTTACTTCACATATGCATCTAGCCTCTAAATCCATCAACCAAATCAAAAAGGCCCAAATTTT
>SKCR01000524.1:0-28574 GCA_019454045.1 Zanthoxylum bungeanum | reverse complement strand
ATCACAAACCCTGGATAATTTTTAATATTGAATTTCCTTAAAACTTACTTTTAAGCAATTTTATTTTTCTTTAAATTTAGAATCGTCGTTACTCCAAATCAATCAAACAACTTGTTAGATACTGGTAATCATTTGATCCAATAAATTGATAACAAAAAGGATTTTAAGTCCTCGTGGGATCGATACTTTTTATACTACTTGAACGATACGTGCGCTTGCGTTATACGTGTGTGTTTACGCCCGGGTCATAAACCGACACTCAGACTTGACACGTGTCGCCCTCGTCATCAATGACGTCATACAATAATTGAGAATTAGCCGCCTTGACACGTGTCGCATGTACAAAGTCAGCCGTCTTGCTACGTGTCGCCGTATCATTGTGCCACGTCGACAAATTGCGCGTCGCGACGCGCTAACAGTGCCCGAACAGTAAAATTTTTTGCTATAAATAGGCCGCGAATTTTCGGTTTTTTCGTACACCATTCTCTCACCCTTCTATGTAATTAGGGAGTTTCTCTCTCTAGAATTTTCGTTTTTAATTTTTTTTACTTTTTACTTTTGTAATATTTAATTACTTTTTTGTAATAATAATAATTTACTTTCTTTATTTTACATTTTTACTATTCACTATGCGGAGGTAACTTCCCTATGCTAGGGTGAAAGTATTATTTACTATGCTATTTAGATTAATCTCCCTTAAAAATATTATATTTACTTTTAAAATTCTGATTAATAAAGGAATACCGCTATATCGGTCGGTTGGTAATTTAATTTAATCTGGTTTAAAACCTGACTAATCAAGGAATACCGCTATATTGGTCGGTTGGTAAATTTATTTTCTTTGGTTTGAACCTGATTAATCAAGGAAACCGCTATATTGGTCGGTTGGTAAATTTATTTTGGTACCCCCCCCTTTATGGCTGGATTATGGACAAATATTACCACCTATATGGCTGTTGGACTTAATTTGACTTAATCAGGATACCGCCAGATTGGTCGGTTGGTAAAATATTATCACAAAGTTTATATATTATTTTATGGGAGATATCTAAATTAGTAGTAGTAAAAGTGTATTCCTTTTGCCTTAGCATTTTATTTCATTTGTAATTTTCTTTCAGCATTTTACTTTTCGCAAATACTTTTCAGCATTTTCATTTTATGTCCTTTTAAGTTTTTACAAGCCCTAGCTATGTGTCATAACTAAGTTAGTAATCTAGGGTTGTGATGAAATCCAATATGGTTCAATTAGGTTAAATTGGATATTTGTAATTGACCATCGGAAGAGGCTTTTACATAATTTAGTGTTCCAGGTTAATAAATCAATATTTTACCCATTATAAGATAACAACTTCATCTTTAATAATATTGGAATAAATCACAACCCTAGATAGTTTTAATATTGAATTTTCTCAAAATATCTTTTCAACCAATTTTATTTACTTGCCTTTAAATTTAGAATCGTCGCCATTTCAAATCAATCAAACACCTGATAGATATTAGTAATCATTTGACCTCATAAAAATTAATAGATAAGATTTTAAGTCCTCGTGGGATCGATACTTTTATAACTACTTGAACGATACGTGCGCTTGCGTTATACGTGTGTGTTTACGCCGGTCAAGTTTTTGGCGCCGTTGCCGGGGACTTAGTTATCTTTTACTATTAGTTTACAGGTTAGATTTGTTACTTGTATCTATTTCTTTTTACTTATTATTTTTGTTTTATTGTGTTTCAGGTTCTCAGACACTTCATGAGACGAACCAGAAGTTTGAATTCCGACCGCTTGACCCAGAAATTGAAAGAACCATCAGACAGTTGAGAAGGGAAAGGCGAGAAGGCCAAGAAGCCTTAGTTAACATGGAACCTGAACCTTTGGAGGTTGCACCACCAATTCCCATTCGAGACAGAACCATTCCGGTGGTAGATGGCCTCATTTCGTGTATTGTACTTCCTCCTTTACCAGCAAGCAGGTGATATCAAAACTTGCATTCAGATGATTCAGCAAACAGTTCAGTTTGGAGGAAATACAACTGAAGATCCTAATGCTCACATTAGCAACTTCTGGCCTGAAGTTGCGGCACTTTCAATTACACCGAGCATCAGAAGAAGCAATGAGACTGAGGGTTTTTCCATACCTTGAAAGACAGAGCAAAAGCATGGCTACATTCATTACCAGCAGGTTCTATCACAACTTGGAACGCTCTAGCCACAAAATTCCTTGCAAAATACTTTCCACCAGCCAGAACTGCAAAGTTGAGGAATGACATCACATCCTTTGTGGCAGCAAGATTCAGAATCTCTGTACGAAGCTTGGGAGAGATACAAAGATTTACTCCGGAAATGTCCTCACCATGAGATTCCAAAATGGCTTCAAGTCCAAACTTTCTACAATGGACTTTCTGGACTGATGAGAACTACAATTGATGCTGCTGCTGCTGGAGGAGCTTTAATGGCAAAAGGAGAAGATCAAGCCTGGGACCTAATTGAAGAAATGGCCAACAACAACTCATTGTGGCCAACAGAAAGAAATCTGATTCAAAGAATTGCAGGAATATATGAAGTTGGAGCTAATACAGCAGTCAACACCAAGCTAGATCAGATATGCAAATTTATGGAGACTCTCAACACTCAAAGCACCACTGGATCCACAAGTTCACCATATGGAGGAGCACCAGAACCAAACCAATTTGAAGAGACGGTGAATTATGTTAACAATTTCAACAGACAGGGGAACATCCATATTCCAACACCTACAACCCAGGGTGGATGAATCATCCTAATTTTTCATGGAGCAACAATTCAGGGCAAAAGAACTATCCACCACCTGGATTCCAGCAACAGAATAAAGGCCAGGAGCAGACAAATGAACCAGTATTGGCAGAGATGCTAGCTCAATTAAAAAGATATGAAGCCATGATTCAGAGCCAATCAGCTTCCATCAAAGCACTGGAGAATCAAATCGGACAACTGGCCAATGCTCAGAGTTACAGACCACCAGGCAATCTTCCCAGCAACACAGAACCAAATCCAAGGAACCGAGGGAAGGAGCAATGTCAAGCCATTACCTTAAAGAGCGGTACTGAGATCAACAAAGATGTTGGAGTCCAGATATCTCAAGAAGATTTCCAAAAGAAACCGAGAAACAGATTGAGGAAAAAGAAAAGAAGAAAGGAAAAAGGACCAGAACAAATCACTCCACCACCACCTTTTCCTCAGCGTCTTCAGAAAAGCAAAATGGACAAACAGTTTGCTCGTTTCTTGGAGATTTTCAAAAAGCTGCACATTAACATACCATTTGCAGAAGCCTTGGAACAAATGCCCAGTTATGTCAAATTCATGAAAGACATTCTTTCACGAAAACGGAGATTGGGAGACTACGAAACAGTAGCTTTGACAGAAGAATGCAGCGCCATCATTCAGAGGAAACTTCCTCCGAAGTTGAAAGATCCTGGCAGTTTCACAGTTCCTTGCACCATTGGAGAACATTACATCGGTAAAGCTTTATGTGATTTAGGTGCCAGTGTTAATTTAATGCATTTTTTCTATTTACAGGAAACTGCAAATTGGAGAAGCAATGCCTACCTCAGTATCTTTGCAACTTGCTGATCGAACACTCGCATTTCCGAGAGGAGTCGTGGAAAATGTGCTAGTTAAAGTTGACAACTCATCCTTCCAGCAGATTTCATCATCCTTGACATGAAGAAGACAAAGAAGTACCTATCATTCTTGGGAGACCATTTTGGCTACAGGTAAAACTGTGATTGATGTGCAAAAAGGAGAACTAACAATGAAAGTGCAGGACCAAGAAGTGACCTTTAATGTTTTCCAAGCCATGAAATTTCCAAGTGAAAAAGCAAGAAGAAGAATGCTTCAGAGTGATGTTATTGATAATATTGTTCAGAATACTGAGTTAAATCCCACAGATACACTTGAAGCCTGCATCACCAACATGACTGACAACGAACTAGATGCTGAAATCTTGGAATGTATCAATTACCTTGACAAACCATTCCGATTCAAAGTTACAAACCACCAGTTCAAAGCTTGGAATTACCAAAGAAAGACGAATTAAACCTTCGATTGAAGAACCACCGCAGCTGGAACTGAAGTTACTTCCGAGCCATCTCAGGTATGCATTTCTTGGAAACTCTTCTGAATTACCTGTTATTTTTATTTCTTCTTCACTAACATTGGAACAGGAAGAAAAGCTACTAAGAGTGCTACGAGAACACAAAAGAGCCATTGGCTGGACTATAGCAGACATTCGAGGCATTAGTCCATCATTTTGCATGCACAAAATCCTGATGAATGATGAATACAAACCCACAGTGGAGCATCAACGGAGACTTAATCCAATCATGAAGGAAGTCGTGAAGAAAGAAATCATCAAATGGTTGGATGCTGGTATCATTTACCCCATCTCAGACAGCACTTGGGTAAGTCCTATGCAGTGTGTACCAAAGAAGGAGGAATTACTGTTGTCACCAATGAAAAGAACGAGCTGATTCCAACAAGAACGGTGACTGGATGGAGAGTATGTATGGATTACAGGAAGCTGACAAAGCCACGAGAAAGGACCATTTTCCGCTGCCATTCATTGACCAGATGTTAGACAGACTAGCAGGACATGAGTTTTATTGTTTCCTTGATGGATATTCAGGTTACAATCAGATTGCCATCGCACCAGAAGACTAGGAGAAAACTACTTTTACATGTCCCTATGGTACTTTTGCTTTCCGCAGGATGCCATTTGGATTATGTAATGCCCTGCCACCACTTTTCAACGTTGCATGATGGCCATTTTCTCAGACATGCTGGAGCAGAGTATGGAGTTTTTATGGATGATTTTTCTGTGTTTGGAGATTCTTTTGACCATTGTTTGTTAAATTTGGAACAGGTACTACAAAGGTGCGAAGATACAAACCTGGTACTCAATTGGGAGAAATGCCATTTCATGGTACAGGAAGGTATTGTTCTTGGACACCGGATTTCACAAAAGGGAATCGAGGTAGACAAAGCAAAAATCGAGACAATTGAGAAACTACCCCTCCACCAACATCTGTAAAAGGATTCGGAGTTTTCTTCTTGGACATGCAGGTTTTTTACAGGAGATTTATCAAAGACTTTTCCAAGATTGCCAAACCTCTTTGCAATCTTCTGGAAAAGGATGTGCCTTTCAACTTCACCAAAGAATGCCAGGAAGCTTTTGAGATTTTAAAACAAAAGCTGATTTCTGCCTGCCCCCATCATAGTAGCACCAGATTGGACCCTTCCATTTGAGGTAATGTGTGATGCTAGTGATTTTGCTGTAGGTGCAGTTTTGGGACAACGCAAAGCAAAGATTTTCCACACACATATTACTACTCCAGCAGAACTCTGAATGAAGCTCAACTCAACTACACAACCACTGAAAAGGAGTTGCTAGCAGTTGTGTACGCTTTTGACAAATTTCGCTCTTATCTGCTGGGGTCCCAAAGTGGTGGTATATACAGATCATTCAGCAATCAAATATTTGATCACAAAGAAAGATGCCAAACCGAGATTGATCCGTTGATACTTCTTTACAAGAATTCGACGTAGAGATCCGAGACAGGAAATGAACAGAAAACCAGGTGGCAGATCACTTATCGAGGCTCGAGAATGGAAAAACAGCTGACAAAGAACTAATAATCAAAGAAACTTTTCCAGATGAACAATTATTTTCCATAAAACAACAGGAAGTCCCTTGGTATGCTGACTATGTTAATATATTGTATCAGGAAAATGGCCGTTGGAATGGACAACTCAACAACGGAAGAAGTTTTTCAAAGAAGTCAAGCACTATGTCTGGGATGAACCGTACCTGTTTAAACGTTGTGCTGATCAATTACTGAGACGGTGTGTTCCACAGGAGGAAGTCAACAGTGTTTTGCAACACTGTCATTCATCACCATACGGCGGACACTTCAGTGGAAACAAACTGCAGCTAAAGTCCTTCAATCAGGTTTATTCTGGCCCACACTTTTTAAAGATGCTTATCTTTTTGCTTTTCAATGTGACAGGTGTCAGAGAACAGGGAATATTTCGAGAAGAAACGAAGGACCATTACAAAACATTCTGGAAGTGGAGATATTCGATGTTTGGGGTATTGATTTCATGGGACCATTTGTTCCATCATTTGGAAACATGTACATTCTGGTTGCTGTAGACTACGTCTCCAAATGGGTTGAAGCAATTGCACTGCCATCCAATGATTCCAAAGTGGTGATCAAATTCCTGAAAAAGAACATTTTCACTCGGTTTGGAACACCTCGGGCAATTATCAGCGATGGTGGCTCACATTTCTGCAACAGATATTTTGATGCACTCCTATCCAAATATGAGTTACTCACAAAGTTGCCACAGCTTACCATCCACAGTCAAATGGACAGGTTGAAGTTTCAAACAGGGAGATCAAAAGAATCCTAGAAAGAACCGTTGGATCAACAAGGAGGGACTGGTCTACAAAATTGGATGATGCATTATGGGCCTACCGAACAGCTTACAAGACACCCATTGGTATGTCCCCATATCGATTGGTGTTTGGGAAAGCATGCCATCTGCCAGTTGAACTTGAACACAAGGCGTATTGGGCACTGAAGAAACTGAATCTTGATTCACAAGCTGCAGGAGAGAAAAGACTTCACCAACTCAATGAATTGGAGGAATTTCGCCTACAGTCTTATGAGAATGCCAAATTATACAAAGAAAAGACCAAAAAATGGCATGACCGAAAAATAGTGCACAGACAGTTGGAACCAAGGCAGCAGGTGTTGTTGTACAACGAGGTTAAAACTTTTCCTGGAAAGTTAAAATCTAGATGGTCCGGACCATTTGTGATCACTCAGATTTTACCATATGGAGCTGTTGAGTTACTGGATCCTAATACCAACAACACATTCAAAGTTAACAGTCAGCGTGTCAAGCACTACTGGGGAGAATCATTTGAGCGACAAAAAGAAAGTGTCACACTTTCAGATCCAGCATAACGTTCGAAAAGTCACGTCTAGCTGACGACTTTTAAACTTAGCGCTCGCAGGGAGGCAACCCATGCAATTTTTGTATATATTGTGATTTGGTGTGATTTTTTTGTGTGTTTAGTTTTTGCAGATTAAGTCATTTCAAGATGGAAGAAGCTCTCGCAAATCTTCACAAACAATTTCCTTCTCTCCCTCAAAAATCTCTGATGAAAGTCTACAAAGCTCGCTTGGAACGGATGAGACTACTGACAATACATGGTGTGCCCAATGACATTCGTTGGGTAATTGAAGCACGAGTCCGATTGGCAGGTGAATCATCTGATTCTTTTATTTCACATCTGCCTGCCTGTTTTGGAAGAAGCACCTATGCAAAGAAACGAAGAGCTAAACAAATGGGTGTTTGTTACAAATGTGCACGTTGGAATTGCAATACTCGTTGTCATTCTTTAGGAATGGTGTCTGTTAATCGCGAAGACAAAATTAAATTCATTAGGAATGGCTTGAGTAAGGAGTCTTTAGATATATATCTTCGACTCTTGAGACGCATCCCAGTGGATATGTTCACATAGACTTTCGCAGATTACATACACAATATCAAAAGACAACAGTTAAGTCTTGGGAATCTGACTCAAAAAGACCATGTTTGCCAATTTATAAGAAAATTGGATGGGAAGCTTGTCCCTGACACATAGATGTCAATCAAGCCGTTACTTTTCTTGTATATATTATATCTCTTTGTCTTTTTCTTAATAATTGTGATTTGTTTTGTTATTTTCTTTATTTTCTCCGACAGGATCCATACCTTTTTGACTATCACGATCTATTGTTATACTAATCGTCATTTGGAAGATACTTGTGCTATTTTACTCACACCCCTTTCAGGTATTATAAATTCACTCACTCCTCATTGCACATTTGAAGTCATCCAGAGTTAAGAAAAAAAACATAATGGAAGCCACTCCACTTCGAGAAGACGAGTTGAAAACATTTGTGTGTTTTGCGGTAGTAGTGTTGGTACTAAACCACAATACATAGAAGCGGCACATGAGTTGGGTCGAGTATTAGCTGCAAGGAATATGCACTTAATATATGGCGGAGGAAATCTTGGATTAATGGGGATCGTTTCAAAGGCCGTACAGGAAGGAGGCAGTCATGTTTTGGAATCATCCCAAAACCCTTGGCAGAGGCAAATCTTATTGGATTATCAAACGGAGAGGAACTAATCGTATCAGGTATGTCTGAACGTTTGGTAGAAATGATTAATCGTGCTGATGCTTTTATTGCTTTGCCAGGTGGTTTAGGTACATTGGAGGAAATTTTTATTGTACTATCTTGGGCGAACCTGAACATACACCAGAAACCAATTGGACTGCTTAACGTTGATGGATTTTATGATTTTCTTTGTGTGTTTCTTGATGATTGCCCGAGAAATGGGTTCATTTCAAAACCTATGAAAGAACTCCTCTTCACTGAGACTGCTCCAGATCTAATTGGGGACAATGTCTCATTTAGGTTTGGTGGGAGGAAATTAGTTTGATTAATACCTTGTTTAGTTTGTATGTTGTTTTTATTTTTAGTCCAAAATTTTTTCGAAAAATACAAAAAAATTGAAAAATTATCAAAAATTACAAAAATATTTTGTGTTTGTGTGTTTTTATTTTGACTAAAAAGGTGGAATTGGTAAAAGATAGCCGAGTAAGGAATTTCCACTCCTGAGACGTATCTCAAACCTATTTTGAAACAAGTTAATTTTTGTTTATTTCCTTTTTAATTATTTAATTTGTGAATTCTCCTTAAATCTGACTAAAATGGATCTTCATATGTTCAGTTGACAGGTATTATGAACTTCCATGGAACATACGGACATGAGCTAAAATTGAAAAGTTTGTAATATTCCGTGCTATAGTGTAATTGGAGGAAGCATCTCTAAATAGTGATGGAGTAAAAAAAAAAAAAAAAATCAGAAAAATCAGAAAATTATTCCATTGCTACAAAAAGGTGTGAAATCTGATAGAACTTTAGGACAAAAATTACTCTCTTATCAACTGCACTTATGACTGTTGTGGGCAAAAATGAGTTGATTATATTCTGTTGGCTGTGTATATGGAGAATGGCAAAAATAATCGGAGAATTTACTTATTCGGTAATTTAGAAAGAAACAAAACAACTAATAACTTGAAGTAGAATTTTCACCTGAATAGTCACTAACTTTCTTTATTCTATTTTCTCTTGTCTTTTTGCTTTTGTGTGCATTAGTTTTAATACCTTTTTACTTTTGTAAAATGTTTGTGGGTATCATTGCTGTAAACCCTCACGAGACTACACTCGTCCACTAGGGACACCTAGGGGTTTAAAGGCTTGTTGCATATGCTAAATGCAACCGTGATCCCTACGAAAGTGGCTTAGTTAAATTTTGTTATGTTATTTTATTTTGTATTTTGCTCAAGGACTAGCAAAATGTTAGGTTTGGGGGTGTGATGAGTGGTATTTATATCACTATTTCTCACTCATTTAACTTAATATTTTGTATAATTTCTTGAGTTTTGTGAACATTTTGATGTGTTTTATTGTTATCTTGCAGATAAATAAAGTTTGGACAGCACTGGAGGCAATTTGGGGCAAAACCGGACAAAAATGAGTCAACAGGGTTATTTTCGTCTTTTGCGCGTCGCGACGCTGGAGCACAGCGCGCCGCAACGCCCAGCGTGAGCCGGATTTGCTAACATGCGCCTGGTCAACGGTCAACAATTTGAGAAGTTTTGACTTTGCTAAAATGCGCCGTGCCACGTGTCACCATCACATCCCATCTGCTAACATGCGCCGTGCCACGTGTCATCATCATATGCTGCCGACACTCAGACTTGACACGTGTCGCCTCGTCATCAGCCATGTCAGCGGTCAACGAGTCAACCTCGCCACGTGTCGTGCCACATCATCAGCCACGTCAGCAGGTCAACGAAGTCAACTTGCCATGTCAGCCTCAGCCAATCACAACTTGACACGTGTCGCCACGTGTCGCAATCCTATTGTGCCGACAAATGCAACACACGCCTACGCCACGTCATCGCCACGTCAGCGCCACGTCATCGCCACGTCATCAATGACGTCATCACAATAATTGAGAATTAGCCGCCTTGACACGTGTCGCATGTACAGTCAGCCGCCTTGCTACGTGTCGCCGTATCATTGTGCCACGTCGACAAATTGCGCGTCGCGACGCGCAGCTCCTTGGCGTCGCGACGCGCTAACAGTGCCCGAACAGTAAAATTTTTTTGCTATAAATAGGCCGCGAATTTTCAGTTTTTAGTACACCATTCTCTCACTCCTTCTATGTAACTAGGGAGTTTCTCTCTCTAGAATTTTCTTTTTTTTTTTACTTTTTACTTTTTTTGTAATAATTTTAATTACTTTTTGTAATAATAATAATTTACTTTCTTTATTTTACAGTTTTTACTATTCACTATGCGGAGGTAACTTCCCTATGCTAGGGTGAAAGGTAATTATTTTACTATTGCTATTTAGATTAATCTCCCTTAAAAATATTATATTTACTATTTAAAATTCTGATTAATAAAGGAATACCGCTATAATTGGTCGGTTGGTAATTTAATTTAATCTGGTTTAACCTGACTAATCAAGGAATACCGCTATATTGGTCGGTTGGTAAATTTATTTTCTGTTGGTTTGAACCTGATTAATCAAGGAAACCGCTATATTGGTCGGTTGGTAAATTTATTTTGGTACCGCCGCCTTTATTTGGGGCAAAATCGGACAAAAATGCGTCAACAGGGTTATTTTCGTCTTCTGCGCTCGCGACGCTGAAGCACAGCGCGCCGCGACGCCCAGCGTGAGCCGGATTTGCTAACATGCGCCTGGTCAACGGTCAACAATTTGATAAGTTTTGACTTTGCTAAAATGCGCCGTGCCACGTGTCACCATCACAGCCGATCTGCTAACATGCGCCGTGCCACGTGTCATCATCATATGCTGCCGACACTCAGACTTGACACGTGTCGCCTCGTCATCAGCCATGTCAGCGGTCAACGAGTCAACCTCGCCACGTGTCGTGCCACATCATCAGCCACGTCAGCAGGTCAACCGAGTCAACATGCCACGTCAGCCTCAGCCAATCACAACTTGACACGTGTCGCCACGTGTCGCAATCCTATTGTGCCGACAAATGCAACACACGCCTACGCCACATCATCGCCACGTCAGCGCCACGTCATCGCCACGTCATCAATGACGTCATCACAATAATTGAGAATTAGCCGCCTTGACACGTGTCGCATGTACAGTCAGCCGCCTTGCTACGTGTCGCCGTATCATTGTGCCACGTCGACAAATTGCGCGTCGTGACGCGCAGCTCCTTGGCGTCGCGACGCGAGAACAGTTCCCGAACAGTAAAAATTTTTGCTATAAATAGGCCGCGAATTTTCAGTTTTTAGGACACCATTCTCTCACTCCTTCTATGTAATTAGGGAGTTTCTCTCTCTAGAATTTTCGTTTTTATTTTTTACTTTTCACTTTTGTAATAATTTTAATTACTTTTTGTAATAATATAATTTACTTTCTTTATTTTACAGTTTTTACTATTCACTATGCGGAGGTAACTTCCCTATACTAGGTGAAAGGTAATTATTTTACTATTGCTATTTAGATTAATCTCCCTTAAAAATATTATATTTACTATTTAAAATTATGATTAATAACGGAATACCGCTATATTGGTCGGTTGGTAATTTAATTTAATCTGGTTTAAACCTGACTAATCAAGGAACACCGCTATATTGGAACTTGATGATGTGATTCAGCGGGAGACAGATAAACACACCAATCAACAAGGAGATTTAACGTGGTTCAGTGGATTTTGGGATCCGACCTACGTCCACGGACAAGAACATGGTGGTACTTTTTATTACTCAAATACACTCCTCGGGTCTCTCCTTTGCTTTTACAAATCGGAACTTGATGATTCTAATCCCTCACTCTTGTGATGATTTTCAGATGTCTTTTACACATGCTCTACCCTCCTATTTATAATAATACAGAAATCAGACTCCTATTTGCATAAGAAATCCTATTTGGACTCAATCTTCTCTTCTTGTAGGGTTTCCTGATCCGGTACTGCCTTCTTCTTTTGTATTCCCTTTCGGATTCTGACTCCTTCTCCTTGTGAGAGTATGATATCTTTCTTATCTTATCCACAAGAATGGGGTGCTGTTGTCTTGAATACGGCTCGTTGTCTGGTCGATCTTCATGAGGTCGGCCATGATAATCTTTTATGCTGAGAGTGTTCATGCCGACCTCTATAGTGCTCGGTCATCTGAACCAAAGTGGTCGGTCCTCACATGTTGTGGTCGGGTCGGCTACATGTTCTCAACCAGATAGAGAATTTACCCTTTTGTCCTTGTCGTGCTGTCTTAAATGTTGTAGCGCCTGAAAACACCATCAACACCCGATATTATTTTATCTGCAAAATAAACTAAAACAAATCAAACGTTCATCAAACCGAGAAACTAAACACAATATTAAGTTAAATGGGCGGTAAATATTGATATATTTTCAGCTCATCACACCCCCAAACCTAACATTTTGCTAGTCCTCGAGCAAAACAACAACAAAAAATTAAACTAAGCCACTTTCGTAGAGATCACGGTTGCATTTAGCGTATGCAACAAGCCTGTAAACCCCTATGTGTCCCTAGTGGACGAGTTGTAGTCTCGTGAGGGTTTACAGCAATGATACCCACAAACATTTTACAAAAGTAAAAAGGTAGTAAAACTAATGCACACAAAAGCAAAAAGACAAGAGAAAAGAGAATAAAGAAGTGACTAATCAGGTGAAATTTTTACTCCAAGTTACTAGTTGTTTTGTTTCTTTCTAAATTACTGAATAAGTAAATTCTCCGAATATAATTATCATTCTCCATATACACAGCCAAAAAAATATTAAACAACTCTTTTTGCCCACAACAGTCATAAGTGCAGTTGATAAGAGAGTAATATTTTTGTCCTAAAGTTTTATCGGATTTCACACCTTTTTTATGGCAATGGAATAATTTTTCTGATTTTTTTTTTTATTTATATACAATATCTTCCGTTTATGTAGCGAGCTTTGGGCCGGTGGCTCCCAAACCAGTTGGCTTCAGGGCGCCAAGTGTTAAGACACTCCTACGGACTTAATTACTCATACTTCATATATATATTTTTGCAGCATCTTCGATCCATGTAGCGAGCTTTGGGCCAGTGACTCCCAAACCAATTGGTTTTAGGACATTAGGTGTTAAAACACCCCTACAGACTTAATAACTCGGATCTCAGATGTTTTTTTTTATCCCATCGCTTTTTGAGATGCTTCCTCCGACTAAACTGGAGAACTGAATATTACAAACTTTTCAAATACAACTTATGTCCGTATGTTACTATGTATGTTGATAATACCTGCCAACTGAGCATATGAAGATCCATTTAAGTCAGTTGTATGGAGAATTTACAAATTAAATAATTTAAAAGGAAATAAACAAAATTAACTTATTTCAAAACAGGTTTAAGATACGTCTCATGAGTGAAAACTCCTTACTCAGCCATATCTTACCAATTTCACCTTTTTAATCAAAATAAAAATACAAAAACGCAAAATATTTTTGTAATTTTTGAAAAAAATTCAATTTTTTTTATTTTTCGAAAAATTTAGGGCTAAAAATAAAAATAACACACAAACTAAAAAACAAGGTACTAATCAACTAATTTCCTCCCACAAACCTAAATGAGACATTGTCCCCAATGTCTTAAACAGTAAAATGAGAGTTAAGAAGGTCGTACCTGGTTAGCTGAAATTCTACAGGAAATTAAAGGTTAAGATCCAGATTAATCCGACGCCTCTTACCACGATCGTCCTCGGACCAATTTATCTTTGAAAAGATAGGGTCAACTCGTGGTTCAAAGGCTAAGAGTTGATCTATTAGATCTGGAGCAGTTCTGGCAGTAAAGAGGAGTTCTTTCATAGGTTTTGACACGAACCCATTTCTCCGAGCATCATCAAGAAACACACAAAGAAAATCATAAAATCCTTCAATGTTGTACAGTCCAAGCGGTTTCTGGTGTATGTTCAGGTTCGCCCAAGATAGCACTATAAAAATTTCCTCCAATGTACCTAAGCCACCTAGCAAAGCGATAAAAGCATCAGCACGGTTAATCATTTCTACCCATCGTTCAGACATACCTGGCACGATCAGTTCCTCTCCGTTTGATGATCCAATAAGATTTGCCTCTGCCAAGGGTTTTGGGATGATTCCTAAAACGTGACTGTCTCATTCCTGTAGGGCCTTTGAAACGATCCCCATTAGTCCAAGATTGCCTCCGCCATATACTAAATGCATATTCCTTGCAGCTAATACTCGACCTAAATCATATGCTGCAGCTACATATTGTGGTTTAACACTAACACTATTACCGCAAAACACACAGATGTTTTCAACTCGTCTTCTTGAAGTGGCTTCCATGTTTTACTCTGGATGTCTTCAAAAGTGCAATGATGAGTTGAATTTATAATACCTGAAAATGGTGAGTAAAATAATAGCACTAGTACCTGTCAAATGACAATTATTAGTTAAACAGTAAAATGAATCGTGATAGTAAAAAAGGTTTGGATCCTGTCGGAGAAAATAAAAGAAAACAACAAAACAAATTATAATTATCAGGAAAAGACAAATAGATATAATATGTACAAGAAAAGTAGCGGCTTGATTGACGTATATGGGTCAGGGACAAGCTTCCCATCCAATTTTTTTATAAATTGGCAAACATGGTCTTTTTGAGTCAAATTTCCAAGACTTAACAGTTGTCTTTCTTTTTGAAATTGTGTATGTAATTTGTGAAAGGCTATGTGAACATATCCATTGAGATTCGTCTCAAGAGTCGAAGATATATCATCTAAAGACTCCTTACTCAAGCCATCCCTAATGAATTTTATTTTGTCTTCGCGATTATCAGACATCATTCCTAAAGAACGACAACGAGTATTGCAATTCCAGCGTGCACATTTGTAACAACACACCCATTTGCTTAGCTCTACGTTTCTTTGCATAAGTGCTTCTTCCAAAACCATGCAGATGTGAAATAAAAGAGTCAGAAGACTCACCTGCCAATTAGACTCGTGCTACAATTACCCATCGAATGTCATTAGGAACACCATGGATTGTTAGTAGTCTCATACGTTCCAAGCAAGCTTTGTAAACTTTCATCATAGATCTTTGAGGAAGAGAAGGAAATTGCTTGTGAAGATTTGCTAGAGCTTCTTCCATCTTAAAATGACTTAATCTGCAAAAACTAAACACACAAAATTAAATCATACCAAATCACAATATATACAAAAATTACATGGGTTGCCTCACTGCGAGCGCTAAGTTTAAAGTCGTCAGCTAGACGTGACTTCTCGAACATTAAGCTGGATATGAAAGTGTGACACTTTCTTTTTGTCGCTCAAATGATTCTCCCCAGTAGTGCTTGACACGCTTGTTTTTAACCTTGAAAGTTTTGTTGGAGTCAAGATCATGTATCTCAACGGCTCTGTCTTGTAAAACCTTGGTGATCACAAATGGACCTGACCACCGTGATTTTAGCTTCCATTGGAATAATTTCACCCTTGATTTGTTTAACAATACCTTCTGCCCTGGTTCCAGTTGTATGTGGGGGTGGCAATTTTGGGTCAGGATTCATTTATTCGTTCGATTCGATTCGCTTTAAAGTGAATACGGGTTTGAAAAAATAGATTCGTTTAATAAATGGGTCAATTCGATTCGATTCGTTTATTAAACGAATCGAATACGAATTTAAGCTCATTGATTCGTTTATTCGTTTATGATTCATTTTATTATTTTTATTTACTAGTTCTTGTTAATTTTTAATTAAGATTCGAGAAATTATAGCTAATTATCATAGAAAAAATAATATTTTCAATATTTGGTGAAGTATTTTTAGTAAATATATTAATTACATATTTCATATGTATATATTTATGAAGAATTAATGTAAATCAAGTGTGATAAATTATTTTATTAAATAATATCATTGACTAAACGAATAAACGAATATTCGTATTCGATTCGTTTAATAAACGAATCGAATACGAATCTTGATATTAGGATTCGTTTAATAAACGAATCGAATACGAATCCATCACATTTTGATTCGATTCGTTTAGGATTCGATACGAATTTGTTTCGTTGTTTCGTTTTGACACCTCCAGTTGTATGCGCACTAACTTCTCATCATGTCTTTTCCTTGCCTTTTCCTTGTACAATTTGGCATCCTCAAAAGGCTGTATATGAAATTCCTCCAATCGTTGAGCTGGTGGAACTTTTTCTCTTCTGTTGCTTGTAGTGCAAGAATAGGCTTCTTCAGTACGCAATGCGCTTTATCTTCAGGCCACAGGTAATTGACATGCTTTAAGTTTGTCAGTAGAACTTTGTCTTTCATCGGAGTTCTTAACGGTACTATGTATCACATCAAGTCTGAAACATTCCTCATTCTTTCATCATCTGGGAAATTCATGGCCTTGAAAACATTGAATGTTACTTTTTGGTCTTGTACCCTCATGGTTAGTTCTCCTTTTTGTACATCAATAATGGTTCACCTGTAGCCAAGAATGGTCTCCCGATGATGATTGGCACGTCTGCGTCTTCCTCAATATCAAGGACAATAAAATCTGCTGGGAAAATGAATTGTCAACCTTGACCAGCACTTCCTCAACTACGCCTCTTGGAAATACGAGCGTTCTATCAGCAAGTTGTAGTGAGACTGAAGTGGGCATTGTTTCTCCAATCTGCAGTTTCCTGAAAATAGAAAAAGGCATCAAGTTAACACTAGCACCTAAATCACACAGAGCCTTACCGAAGTCATGTTCTCCTATGGTGCAAGGAACAATGAAACTGCCAGGATCTTTCAACTTTGGAGGAAGTTTTCTCTGAATGATGGCGCTGCATTCTCCTGATAATGCTACTGTCTCATAATCTCCCAATCTCCACTTTCGTGAAAGAATGTCTTTCATGAATTTGGCATAGCTGGGCATTTGTTCCAATGCTTCTGTAAATGGAATGTTGATATGCAGCTTTTTGAACACCTCTAAGAATCGAGCAAACTCCTTGTTCAGTTTATTCTTCTGAAGACGCTGAATAAAAGGTGGAGGTGGAGTGATCTGTTCTTTTCCTCCATATGTTGCTTTGTTTCTTTTGGAACTTCCTCAGCAGTTGTTTTGGCTCCAACATCTTTGTTGATTTCAGTACCGCTTTTTAACATGATGGCATGACACTGCTCCTTCTCTATATTCCTCGGATTTGGTTAAGTGTTGCTAGGAAGATTACCTGGCGGTCTGTAACTCGGAGCATTGGCCAGTTGTCCAATTTGATTCTCCAGTGCTTTAATAGAAGCAGATTGACTTTGAATTAATGCAGCTTGGGATTGAAACATAGCATCATATCTTGCTGCTTGAGAGTCATGTTTTGCTTCTATCTTTTTCAAGTGGGTCAACACTTCTGTTATTCCTGATTCATTTGTCTGCTCCTGGCCTTTGTTTTGTTGTTGGAATCTGGGTGGTGGGTTGTTCATTTGCCCTGAATTATTGCTCCATGCGAGATTATGATGATTCCTCCACCCTGGGTTGTAGGTGTTGGAATATGGATTGTTCCACTGTCTGTTGAAATTATTGACATAATTCATTGTTTCTTTATGTTGGTTGAAAGATTCTGACTCAGGTGCTCCTCCAAATGGTGAACTTGTGGATCCACCATTAACTTTCATGTTAAGAGTTTTCCAGATTTTTGCAAATCATATCCAGCTTGGAATTCAGTGCTGTGTTGGCTCCAACTTCATAAATTCCTGCAATTCTTTGGATAATGCTCCTTTCTGTTGGACACAAGGAGTTGTTGTTGGCCATTTCTTCAATTAAGTCTCAGGCCTGATCTTTTCCTTTTGCCAGCAAAGCTCCTCCAGCAGCAGCATCAATTGTGGTTCTCATTATTCCAGAAAATTCATTGTAGAAAGTTTGGACTTGTAGCCACTTTGCGATCTCATGATGAAGACATTTCCGGAGTAAATCTTTGAATCTTTCCTAAGTTTCGCAAAGGGATTCTGAATCTTGTTGCACGAAGGATGTGATGTCATTCCTCAACTTTACAGATCTGACTGGTGGAAAGTACTTTGCAAGGAATTTGGTGGCTAGAGTGTTCCAAGTTGTGATGAAACCTGCTGGTAACGAATGTAGCCAAGCTTTAGCTCTATCTTTCAGGGAATAGGAAAAATCCGCAGTCTCATTGCTTCTTCAGCTGCTCGGTTGTAATTGAAAGTACCGTAAAATTCCAGGAAGTTGCTCATGTGGGAATTATGATCTTCAGTTGCATTTCCCCCAAACTGTACTGACTGCTGAATCATCTGGATGCATGTTTTGATGTCACCTGCATTTGCTGGTAAGGGAGGAAGTACAATACAGGAAATAAAGCCGTCGACCATTATGATTATGTTTTTGATGAATTTACGTTGGAGAAATAATAATATTTTGTAGTGATTTGGTCTTAAATTTGTATTTAGGATGTAAGTGACCGGCGTAAACACACACGTATAACGCAAGCGCACGTATCGTTCAAGTAGTATAAAAAGTATCGATCCCACGAGGACTTAAAACCTTTGCTATTAATTTTTTATGAGGTCAAATGTTTGCAAGTATCTAATAAATTGATTGTTTGATTGACTGGTGACTTCAAAACTTAAAAAAAGTAAATAAAATTTCTTGAAAGTAGATTGAAGAAAATTCAAATTTATAAAACTATTCAGGGTTGTGAATCCTTCCAATATCTATTAAAGATGAAGTGGTTATCTTACAGTTGAGTAATATATTAATTTATTAACCTGGAACACTAAAATATGTAAAAGCCTCTTCTGATGGTCGATTACAAATACCCAGTATAACTCAATTGAACCATATGTTTATGTCAACCAAATTACATGGATTCATTAAGTTTAAGTTCCAATTATGGCTACCCCCGCCCGACAAGTATATTCATATCCTGTAAGGAAATCTATTAAAGGTTATCTATCCTCAAGGAAGATCGTGGGCTATTGAGTCTAAGGTCTTTAACCTAAAATCCATTTTCCAAGTTCATTTTAAGTTTACCTAATCAATTTTATTAATGGCCAGTTAATAAAAAGCATTAAGATTAAGACTCAATAAATAAACTTTTATATTACCCAAGCTATAATCTAACCCCTTATAAACCGGTGATATTGGATTTCATCACAACCCCAGATAACTGGCTTAGTTACGACACATATTTACGGGTAGTAAAAATTTAAATAAAATAAAAGACATAAAGTAAAATACTGAAAATTAAATACTGAAAAGTAAATTGCTGAAAAGTAAAAAAAATAAAAAGTAAAAGTAAAAGTAAAAAAAATAAAGTAAATTAATGAAGAGTAAATTGCTGAAAAGTAAATTACTGAAATTAAATAAAGTAAAAGTATAATAAAAGAAAATTTTGGGGGTTAGAGGATCAACTTTTATTACTATTATTTTAGATATCTCCCTTAATATAATATATTAACTTTACGTGATAATTACCAACCATCCATAAATGCGGTATCTTGATTAAGTCAAATTAATAATTAATTACCAACCGACCAACCAGGCGGTATCCATACTTAGTCAGGTTAAAACCAATTTATAATTAATTTCAACCGGCCAATATAGCGGTATCCTCATTAAGTCAAGTTTTAAATAGTTTATATATTATAATTAAGGGAGATTAATCTAAATAGCAATAATAAAAGCTTTACCTTTCACCACAGCAAAGGGGAATTACCTCCTCATTACTTGAAAAATAAAAACTGCAAAAGTAAAGAAAGGAAATGATTGTGCGTAAAAGTAAATTGCGGAAAGTAAAAACTGAAAAATAAAGAAAAGAAAGTGCGAAAGCGGAAATTAATTACTGAAAGCTGTAAATAAACAAACAAGATACAATCTTCTTATTTATTCTTTAGGAATTTCAAAGAAGAAAGTATGAATTTTACAAATGAAATGACTTGGTATTTATAGGCAAAATTTTGCCTTTATCAAATCATCCATCAAATTCTCCACCAAATCCATTATTAATTTCTCCACTAATTACTCCACCAAATCCATTATTAATTGCTCCACTAATTGCTTATCCTGTTTGGTGATGATTTGATAATTTTATTATTTATTTATTTATTAATTTATTTTTTTGCTTTGAAAATGACTTTAATAATTACAAACAACACACTTCTGGATGGTTCATCAATTTCGGTCATGAAATCTTCAGAATTAGAAAATATTTTGTCTTTCAAAGTTTTAGATCTTTGAGTCTTCTTTAATCTGGCACTTGAATCAGCTCAATCCGATATCGGAGTAAAAAGTTATGCCCAAAATACAACATATGTGCAAAACTGGAATTTTCAAAACTGCACTTTGTCAAAAACGCCCTTTCAAGTTTCCAATCTCCAAAATTAAAATATCAAGTCCAATAATTGCCCTTATTTGACCCATATTTCGTCCTAAATGATTTCATTGAGACCCGATATTATTTTATCTGCAAAATAAACTAAAACACATCAAAACGTTCATCAAACCCGAGAAAATAAACAAAATATTAAGTTAAATGAGCGGTAAATATTGATATATTTTTTGCTCATCAGTAAGTCTCTACTTTAACTTGAGAATGACAATTTGGTCCGAAAATTTTGTGTTTGGTTAAATAAAATATTTTCAAAGCTAAGTTAGTTTTGATAATCCTAAAAGGTTTTAGGTTAAATTTATAAATTTCCCCTATATTTTTCAAAATTTCTAAAGGGGGAAAATGAATATAACTCTCATAATGTTTAAAAATTAAATAAAATACTTATTGTTATAATAAAATCCCCGGAGAGTAAGGACGGCAATCCGGACGTCTCGTCCCTACCGAATCTCATCTTGCCTCGTCTCGATTACTATTATGGATGGAGATATAGTCTTGAATCCCTATTGATATTTTGAATAGGGATGAAAAATCATCCTGAATCTAGACATAATGGTGCGGGATCCCCGAATCAGGATCGAGATTCTAAAATTTTTAGGGTCTCGATTTTTTATTCGAAACGATGTATCATTCCAAATCCCGATTGAAATTTTCTTTAGAAACGGAAATTTATCATCAATCCCAAACTAAATAGGACGAGATCCCGATTGAGATTCGAGATTTTATGTCAATCATACTATATAGTTTTACTGCGAGAGAATATTTTTGGAATACTCTGAATTTTGTTTAATTTTTAAGTATTAGAGAAGCTTTGATCAATTGGGGTTATGCTAATTTTCTCTTTCCTAAATTAGGGATTGTAAAAAAATGACACACACCTGCTTGACTATCTATATATTGTCAGATACATTCTAGTGTGGATCCGGAAGGTCCCATGATAAACTTCAAATTAAAATTCTATTTTCAAATAGAACGGAGGAATGAGAGAGACAGAGATGGCATTTGCTCTTCATTGCTTTGCTGTTTCTTGCAACCCAAGAAACCCATTTTCCAATCCTCAATCTTCTTCTTCAACTTTGACCAGTTTCAGTTCCCTCAGTTTCTCCACAAGTCTCGCTCACTGTGTCTTCTTCAAAGGTTACTTCTTGAACACTAAGCCCATGCCTCTCCCTCTCTGTTGCGTTTACTCATGATCTTTAACTTGTTTCATACTTATTTTTGTTACTAGCTTACTGAAAAACAAGAGAAAACCCTTTTCCCTTTTCACTCTGTTTTGCTACTGGGAAGTTTAAAACACAAAAATTAACACTATGGAATACAAGAGGCCAGACTAGAAAAGTTTCAATCTTTTGTGTAAAATGTTATTAAAATGAGCGAACCCATCTGTATTATCGGGCATGGTTCAGTAAAATTTTTGTTCTGGGTTAGAATTTTGGAATCTCATATATAAAGAAGCTTTTGGGTTATGTTCATTTGTAGGGTGTTTGCCTATGGCTATGTTGAAAATCCAACACGACAATTGTTGTTTCCATGGCGAGAAGATATGCTTCCAACTCTAGGTTGAGAAAGGTAACCACACTTCTGCAAGTTGATTTATTTATATTTATTTAATTTTGTCTTCCAAAGAAAAAAAAATTGTTCAATCTTGTGTCATAGTATTAGCTAGGCTATTAGACATGCTTGTTTCAACAATTTGATTTGTGTGATGAAACACATTTGTTAGTAATGATTATTAAGAGAATTGGTCATGGGTATAGATGAAATCTAGAATTGCTTGGTAAAGTTTTAAGCTTTGGCCATGGAGACCGACCAAGTTGTGTAGAAGAAAGTATATGCATCTTCTGAAGTAATGGTTTTGGTTGAGTGGTAAATTGTAGTGTTTCTCAATTTTTAATTTATAGTTGATTCAGTGTGGCTAGATGTGCTGCTGCTTTCAGCAGAGATGCTGTTTCAGTATTGCGTAGAATTCCTTTTGGTTTAAACTAAAAGAACTGCATTCATTCATCCACAGACATCAGTTTTTTGGTTTGAGAATCATTCTGTTGATAAAAAGTATTCTAATTACAGATGAAGAGTAGAAAAAGGGGTGGCGACCCGGATAAGAAAAGGAGCAGGAAGAGGAAGAGGACAGGGAAAAGGAAAGGGAGAGGGGAGACAAAGAAGAAGAGGAATGTAAAAGTGATCAAGCTTGTTTCATCTGCTGGGACTGGAGTTTTCTATGCGAAGAAGAGGAATACGAAGAGCAAGCAAAAACTCGAGATCAAGAAATACGACCCTATTATCAAACGTCATGTTGAGTTTACAGAGGTGAAATGAAGTGAGAAAGGAGACGCATGAATTAGACTAATGCTGTTTATAAACAATCTGGAGTTTTGAGTAAACTAAAAACATGAAACTGTAGTTGTCTGTTAGAATTTGTTGCATCTGTTCATCAGCTATTGAGTGTTTAATATGGTTCAGCTGTTTATTGTGGACAAATTTTAGTTATAATGACTGACTATGATAAGCTGAATAGATATAAGCAATCAAAGAATTTTGCCTCCAAATTTCCGGGAACCAGAGATTAAGTGTTCTTCCTTCTCTTTAATTCCAGCTATGCTACCGCCCTTGCCCAGTAATATGGTTAGATCTTGTTTCTGGTATTGTACCAGGGGTGGTCCCGGACTCCCGGGAACAGTAGTGAAGTCGGAACTTTGTTTAAGTGATAGTAAAATTTGATTTTCACAAAAAAATGATAGATACTCTTTATTTTACTGGGGGCAAATCTAAATTATCTCATGAACAAACCATAAAAATTTCGGATTGAGCGGGGGCGATTGCCCCCACTAGTATGTGTGTGTGGCTTGTGATTTATTAATATAAATCACATATTTGATTATATTAAGGAGTTTAAACTTAATTTTTTATCAAAACATGAAATAATTTAACTTTTATATTAATTATCCTTAATGGGTATGAGCCACATACTTATAAAAAGACTAGAGCTTTATCTTGCTAAGGGGCTTTCAAGTGAAGTTGATACACTGATGGAGCTGAAAACTAATCATACAAAGATCTCTAGAAAATGCCCCAGACTTGTCTCATCTTTTGCTCTACCCAAAATAAATTGAGAGGGGGAAAATCCTAGAAGTAGAATTGCCTGATTTTGTCCTATTCTTGCTGATCAACATGCTACCTATTTTTATCAACAATGATTGGCCATTGGTATTGTTATTTTCTGCTAATTGGTCACTACTTTGGATCAACAAAGAGCATCAATGATACAATTGCAAGTAGCCACATCAGCAGGTTTACAACCTTTCTCCCACATTCCTCGAAACAAACTCAATGCTTTCCCCAATTTCCCTTTCTTTTTTGTTAGTGCATTTATCAATGTCCCATAAGTAACCAAATCCAGCTCACATTTAGGAGATAATATGTCAGTTCTGTGAGAGAGATGACATATACACCCGAAACATATTATAAATTTCCCACATTTAGATGCAATTATATCATTCGCCTTATGCATGTGGCTTGGTGGTGAAGGGTCCAGAATCTCATCTTGAGGTTTTGGGTTCGAATCCAGGGGGTGCAACTTCTTGTAAGAGCCTGGGGCAGCCGAGGGTTTTACCTGCGCCGCGGCCTAGAATGGGTGGTTTGGTGGCGGAGTTTCCAACGATTTCAAAAAAAAAAAAAAAAAAAAAAAAAAAAAAAACAACAACAACAACATTCCTCATTACACACCATCGATCGAGAATAACGTCAAAGATATGATATTGTTGTTATTTGATATGTTATTGGTATTGATAAATATGATATTAATATAAGTTGTTATGTAATTAATGTTAGTTGATAGTTGTTATGTAATTAATATCGGTTTCTTTATAATGCTTATATAAAGACAATTTATAATTCATATTGAAATCAAAAACTATCCTATTTCGGTTTCTAACAAATAATATTCATAATCTTTAATAGTTAAAATACCATAACCAAACTCATTCTTCTTAGACTCAAAATAAGTTTCAGCGGCTTCAACATGCTTGTACCTACAAAGCCAAAACAAGAGATTCTGAAAAGCAGCCAAATCATCCGATCTCTCAAACAGTGAGTTACCTTAGATTTTATGTGGCTATGGATAAATTCCTAAAATGATGCCCTATCGATAAAAATATAAAAATAAATAAGTAATATTAGGTATTAAAATTTAAAATCGGGATATTTAATTTTGAGTTAAATTTAAGGGTATGAGCCGATCACCCGTGTCGGCTCTCTCTACGATCACTACTGCTCTCAAACTCTTTCCTCCTATTAAAAACAAAAATGGCTTCATCTACCTTATGTGCAAGCTGCATATCCATTAAGCAAGACTCCATATGTTTTCTCGTTCACTAGTTCAGACATTTCATCAAACACCTGAACTAACTCCTCAAAACGCCGCGCTCTCCCAACAATATCAAGAATCGCATTGAAAAGATTAGAACCGGGTGAATAATTAATTCCTCTAGAAACCCAATTAAAGAATGTATAAGCTATTTCCCATTAAAAAACGATCATGGTTAATAAGATTTACAATGAAGTCATCCGTCCGTGTAAGCTCACATTGGTCCACCGCTTGACGCTTGAGAATTTTTTGGACTTTGATTGCTATTTCATCATCTGGGTATTGTTGAAACTTTGACTTTTCATCGGAATTGGCAAGTGAATGGACCAACTGAGCTTTTTGAATATGCCCAAAACATGAAACTCAAAAGTTTATGGTTTGCAAATTGTTGATGGCTAAAAAGCATGAGCTTAGCCTTAGGGTTTTATGTGAAGTAACTGAGTTGTAAGAAGTGATTTGAGTAGGTGTGGCAAAACAAACCAATAAATTGTATCTATATCAAATTTAAAACGAAACGAAACGAATCGAATCGAATCGAATCGAATTGATTTATTTATTAAACGAATTCATTTTTTCAAATTCGTATTCACTTTAAAGTGAATCGAATCGAACGAATAAACGAATAATGACACAAATTGCCCCCTAGTTTTGAGGATTGGGTTGTTAATTCAGTATGAAATTTGAATTTCTGTTGGAAGTGTTCCCGGTAAAAGCTTTCCACCCGTAGAAATCGGGAACGCATTTTGTTTCATTAATTTTTTTTTTAAAGTTGCCGAATAGAATATTCAATCTATTGCAGTGAGCATCCTGACTCCTGAGTGATTGAATTAGATTATCAGTCACAAATGGCGTCTTTAAATAGTTAACAAAATTCAAATAATAAACAAATAAAGATTCTCAAGCCCTCTTGTCCCTCTCACAATTACAAAACTGCCTCTCTTCTCAAAATTTATAATTATATAAGTATTTTATTATAATATTTTATTTTATTTAATAAATTTATAAAAAAAAATTGCTCTTTATATATCTATTATTTTTAATTTGTTTAATAAATATTAAAAATTTCATATTTATTATTATTTATTTTATGTTCATTTATTCATTTAATTTTTGTGATTCTTTTTTAATTTATTTAACACTAATTATGTATAATATATATATTAGAAAAATATATTTTAAAATAAAAGTATCAGTAATAATATAAAAAGTTATACTCAAAAATATAAAAATACAAATTCTAATTTATGTTGCCTTTAAAGTCTCATTCTAACGCACTTGATGATATACATAATATTTCGTACCATAATTGATTACGTATCCTATAACGAGTGACCCATTCTTTAATTTTGTACGGTGAATGTTCCCACCACTACGTTGGGATGGGTGATACATGGTAATGAGAGTGTAAGAAAACTTACATATAGTGTCTGCCAATATGAACAAAAGCTATTTCTTGACGCCCCTAGTGTGGAATTGCAGGGGACCTTAATGGCCAGTGAGTATAACAACTGAAAACATTCTCACCAAATATATGCAGTACAAGATTGTCATATTTATTAAACAAATAAAATAGAATAGATATATACAGAGCGAACAAATATAAATTTAACAAAAAAATTATAAAATGAAAATATTTAATTAATAACATAAAATAAGTATGTTATATATATACTTAAAATGAGGTTTTAAAACAAAACAAGGTAACCTAATACATATTGTCAATCCTCAGTCACATTCGTTATATCAATCACAGTACCGATACCCCATATCAAATTGTGACTGTATTTTTCAACATACAGTCACAAAATGGTTGTCAATTATTTGTGTGCCTGAGTGCGTATTTATTTAGACACAATCACAAAAACAATTGTTAATTAAGTGTCTGTCTGAGTATGTATTTATTTAGGTACAATCACAATAAGAGTATAAATGGTTTCATTTGCACATGAAAAACCAAAGAATAATTGATATTTGGTGCATATTTAAAATAAAAAATATATATATTCAAAACGCAGTGTTCAAAATGGAGATAATAGATTAACATGTATTTGGGCTTAAACACTCATTTTTTTAAAAGAAAAATATTAATGTTCACATAAACAATGTTACTGTTCAAGTAAATAGTAATTATATATATATATATATATAATAAATATTAAATAATGAGAAATATGGTATTTTAATTTTTTTTTTTTATATATTTACTCGCGCTATATTTATATCGCTTTTTATTTAAGGTGTGTAAAAACAACTGGCTCCCTTACTTTTTATTTTTATTTTCCCCAAATAAGTCATATTGTTGATGTGTGATTTTCGTCGCAGGGGTATTTTCGAGATAACTCACTCGAGGAATAATCCAAACCCTCTGAACATTTGACCCTCCAAAAGAGAAAATCGCATCTCTGCCATTGCCCATCTGTTCAAAGTAAGAGATGATAAATGCACCATCAACATCCGTCTCATAGTTCTCGGTATCAACGAGTTAGCGAGTTGATGCTGGGAACTATAAAAAAGATGGTGTGCTGATCAACCGGTTGGTGGTCGCTCCAGGAACCAAAGAGAAAACTGCCTCTGCTGCCAATCAGGTCTTCCATTGCCATCTTCATGTGCTCGGTCACTGAGGATTCTGAAGCCCATTCAACCGATTCTCTGACTTGAAGCAAATTCCCTATTTACCCTTTTGGTAGCCGTCCCAACAGAAGATGAAGTTCCTCATGTGGTCCAGATCGAAACTGACATTCCTTCTGCCGAGCTTATACCAGAGATCATGCCTCCCGGACCATATCAATATGAACCTGTTGCCCAATTTCCTATTCTGATGCTTATCTCTAAATGCTTCATTTCATGTCTTCCACACTCAGCATGATTTCAAATTTTAACTTGCTAATTCGTTCTTTCAAATCTAAATGTGAAAATAGATACTGATCCCGACCAATTCAAACCCGTCCATGAGGGGAAAACTCTGTCCCCGAGCCGATGATGATGCACTCGGTGGGACGTAACCCGACCCGAGCCAACATAATACTAGGCTCCGAGGGAATGTTACCTCCCCGGAACAATAGAGAGTCAGCCATGAGGGAAATGCTCCGACCTCATACCGATGAAAAGCCTATCGGTGGGACGTAACCCGACCCCGAGCTGAGAAGAACACTTGGCTCTGGGGGAATGTTTCGTCCCCAGATCAATGAGATGGATTCGGTGGGATGTTGCCCGACCCCGAGCTGAAGAAAAACACTTGGCTCTGGGGGAATGTTACGTCCCCAAACCAATGAGATGGACTCGATGGAATGTAACCCGACCCCGAGCTGAAGAATAAAGCATCGGCGGAACAAATCCAGTCCCGAGCGGGTAGAACAATATAGACTCGACAGAATGAATCCAGCCTGAGCTGGTGGAACAATATAGACTCGGAGGAACAAATCCAGCCCCGAGCTGGTGGAACACTACAGACTCGGCAGAACGAATCCAGTCCCGAGCTTGTAGAACAATACAGTCTCGGCGGAATGAATCCAGCCCCGAGCTGGTGGAGCATAACAGACTTGACAGAACGAATCCAGCCCCGAGCTGGTGGAGTATAACAGACTTGACGGAACGAATCCAGCCCCTAGCTGGAGGAGCATTGAGATTTACACGATGGAAGATTTTCAACCTATGAGGCTTTGCGGATCCTGGCGCGGGCGTCCCTTTG
>SKCR01000523.1:0-29148 GCA_019454045.1 Zanthoxylum bungeanum | reverse complement strand
GCATTTTAGCATCTCCGTTGTGATGATGACACGTGGCACGGCGCACTTTAGCAAAGTCAACTTTTCTCCGATTCTGTTTTTGTTGACCAGGCGCATGTTAGCAGATTCGGCGCATGCTGGGCGTCGCGACGCTGAAGGTCTGGGCGGCGCGACGCTGATGAATGTGAAATGACGATTTTGCCCTTTTTGCCAATTTTGTCCATTTTGCCCCAAAAACCTCCAGAATGTCCTGAAACTTTATTTATCTGCAAAATAACACAAAATACATCAAAACGTTCATAAAACTCAAGAAACTATACAAAATATTAAGTTAAATGAGTGAGAAATAGTGATATAAATACCACTCATCACACCCCCAAACCTAACATTTTGCTAGTCCTCGAGCAAAAATAAAATAAAATAACATAAAAATAACATTTAACTAAGCCACTTTCGTAGGGATCACAGTTGCATTGAGCATATGCAACAAGCCTTTAAACCCCTAGGTGTCCCTAGTGGACGAGTTGTAGTCTCGTGAGGGTTTACAGCAATGATACCCACAAACATTTTACAAAAGTAAAAAGGTAGTGAAACTAATGCACACAAAAGCAAAAAAGACAAGCGAAAAGAGAATGTTAGTGACTAATCAGGTGAAATTTCTAATCCAAGTTACTAATTGTTTTATTTCTTTCTAAATTACTGAATAAGTAAATTCTCCGATTATTTTTACCATTCTTCATATACACAGTCAACAAAATATTAAACAACTCATTTTTGCCCACAACAGTCATAAGTGCAGTTGATAAGAGAGTAATATTTTTGTCCTAAAGTTCTATCAGATTTCACATCTTTTTGTAGCAATTGAATAATTTTTCTGATTTTTCTGATTTTTTCTCTATTTTTTATTTATATACAATATCTTCCATCTATGTAGCGAGCTTTAGGTCGGTGACTCCCAAACTAGTTGGCTTTAGGGCATCAGGTGTTAAGACACCTCTAAGGACTTAATTACTCAGACTTCAGATATATATATATATATATTTATTTTCTATCATCTTTTTGATCCATGTAACGAGCTTTGGGCCAATGACTCCCAAACCAGTTGGTTTTAGGGCACTAGGTATTAAAATACCCTTACAGACTTAATAACTCGGATCTCAGATGTTTTTTTTTTTTTTTTTTTTATATTCCATCACTATTTTTTAGATGTTTCCTCCAAATGAACTAGAGTACTGATATTACAAACTTTTCAATTACAGCTCATGTCCGTATGTTACTATGCATGTTGATAATATCTGCTAACTAAGTATATGAAGATTCATTTTAATCAGTTTTATGGAGAATTTACAGATTAAATAATTCAAAAGTGAATAAACAAAAATTAACTTGTTTTGAATTAGGTTTGAAATACGTCTCAAGAGTGGAAACTCCTTACACAGCTTTCTTACCAATTTCATCTTTTAGTCAACATAACAACAAAACATTTCTACTGGTCATATAACTATAATTTACATGTTTTTTTTTAAAGTTTAATCAAAGGCTCAGTTTATGGTGTGTGACTAACTGTCGAATGGACTTCCCGTTGTAGATTCCCCAGAGGGAAGGTGGAGCGAGGCTCACTTAAGTACCCTAGCCCCTTAGGCTCTTATCGCTTGTTGTCAGGAATAAACAACGAGTCCTCCAAACTAGTCTGTCACAACATGCTACAAGTGAATGATTATCTAGGTGCCTCCACAGCTTTTCCTTATAAAAGGTAGTGAGTGAAGGAAGACACCAAACCATCACCTAGCTTTAAATATGCCCTTTGTTTTTATTAATTTTTTAATTTTTTTGTATTTTTCGAAAAATTTTGGACTAAAAATAAAAACATAATATAAACAAGTACTATTAACTATTCCTCACCCCCAAACCTAAATGAGACATTGTCCCCAATGTCTTAAACAGTAGAAGAAGAGTTTAGAAAATCGTACCTGGTTAGCTGAAATTCTACAGGAAATTAAAGGTTAAGATCCAGATTTATTCGACGCTTCTTACCATGATCGTCCTCAGACCATTTTATCTTTGAAATGATAGGGTCAACTTGTGGTACATAGGCTATAAGTTGGTCAAGTAGATCTGGAGCAGACCTAGCAGTAAAAAGGAGTTCTTTCATAGGTTTTGACACGAACCCATTTATCCGAGCATCATCAAGAAACACACAAAGAAAATCATAAAATCCATCAACGTTGAGCAGTCCAAGCGGTTTCTGGTGTATGTTCAGGTTCGCCCAAGATAGAACTAAAAAATTTCCTCCAATGTGCCTAAGCCACCTGGCAAAGCAATAAAAGCATCAGAACGGTTAATCATTTCTACCAGTCGTTCAGACATACCTGGCACGATCAGTTCCTCTCCGTTTGATGATCCCATAAGATTCGCCTCTGCCAAGGGTTTTGGGATGATTCCCAAAACATGACTGCCTCCTTCTTGTACGACCTTTGAAACAGTCCCCATTAGTCCAAGATTACCTCCGCCATATATTAGGTGCATATTCCTTGCTGCTAAGACTTGACCCAATTCATGTGCTGCCTCTATGTATTGTGGCTTAGTACCAACTGTACTACCGCAAAACACACAGATGTTCTCAACTCGTCTTCTTGAAGTGGCTTCCATTTTTATGTATTTCTTTTTCAACTCTGGATGCCTTCAAAAGTGCAATGACGGGCTGAATTTATAGTACCTGAAAAAGGGTGGTGAATAATAGCACTAGTATCTTCCAGAGGAAGCTTATTAGCTAAACAACAAAATGAATCGTGAAAGGTCAAAAAGGTGGATCCTGTCTACGAAAATAAAGATAAATACAACAGAAAAGCAAATCAAAGCAATAATTAAGGCAAAGGAATTGTGTATGCAATACGCCATTTGTTTAGTATAAATTCATTAGGATGCGTCTCAAGAAATCATTCTTTACTCAGCCATCACAAATGAAATAACTCTCTTTAATTGCCAAACACAATTCCTTCTGTCTTAAAATACTCCGTTTGTGCTTTTCCCTACAAAAATAACACACAATATTAAAAAGTTCACACAAAATATGAAAACAGAAATTACAACAAATTGCATGGGTTGCCTCCCTGCCAGCGCTAAATTTTTCGTCTTCAGCCAGACGTGACTGAAATCCATCTGTTAAGGAGGTTTCAGCGTCGTTTTGGATGTCCTATCGAAGACAATCCCATGAGCGTTGCTTTTGAAGGGTCTCTTCCAACGGTAAAGTGGTAAAAAGAATTTTGTCTTATTCAGTACTCGTGCCACCTTTTTGATCTTTGTTGCTCCAATGGTTCCTGCAAAGAAAGAAAGAAAATCAGGAGGTCTCGTATGGTGCTTGACTTGGAATGGAAGTTCCATTCTGTCAAGCTTCTTGGTGATATCTCTGATTTGTACTCCCCGATACAACGATGTTTCTCCTGAATGCTCTGGATTTTCAATTTGGTCAGACATTTGCTCCTTCATTTGCTCTGCTTTTTGCTCCACCTTTTCTTCACAGATGAGTTTTAAGATTTCTGCATTGAGTTCTTCATCTGTCATTTGTGAAATGCATGCTTCAAAATTGTCAACCTGAGGATGAAAAGAAATGTCAGATTTTAGGTCTTCATCCTCTGATCTGGTTGAAATGATTGGCTCAGGTAGATCTTCTTCAAACATTTGTGCAATGGAATCTCCTAGATCTTCATTTTGAGGATACAGAATTCCATCCTCAATTTTTGATGCAGTTGGCACAAACAGCTCAGTTTCATCCTCGTCAGAATCTGAAAAATAGAAATCAAATCGAGACTTTGCCGGTTCGGGGTCCTGAACTGATACCTCTGGTTCTTGATTCTCCTCAGCCTCCTCCTTTGTTAAGGTGTCATCGTGGATTTCTGGGTTCTCGAAGGCTTCATCAGTGTCATCTGAAACTGGTTCTTGAGGTATGATGTTCAGGTTTTCTGTTAATTGTTTGATCTGATCTGTCATTCTTTGTATGGATTCTGCGTTACTCTAAATTTGTGTATCAAATCGAGCTTCTTGTTCTTTGAACATGTGAATCAATTGATCTTCCTCGGATGGTTCTGGTTCTTGATAAGAATCAAAGGAAGATGGTGGATAAGATGGAAAATGTGATGATTCTTCGTACCTTGGTTGTTTCCAAAAATTCTGCCACTCTGAAATGTAAATACATTGATCGCTCGGGTGGTTACCATCACATATTACACATCTCCCCATTTCATTCTGTTGAGCAAATGTGGTATTGCTTGATTCTGGCATCCAGTGATATTTGTTGGGCTGAACAACAGGCCTCAGAAAACTGGACTGTTGCTCCCAGATTTGGGGTGTATCTTCTTGTAAAGCTTGTGATTTCTCAATTTCCCAATAGTGTTCCATTTTTTAATCACCTGAAAACAAAAGAAATAAAAATTACAAATAAAAGAAAGAAAATTAGATATAAGTAAATTTGATAGTTTCAAAATTAACAACTCAAGAAAAATAAGTCCCCGGCAACGGCGCCAAAAACTTGACCGGCGTAAACAACACGTATAACGCAAGCGCACGTATCGTTCAAGTAGTATAAAAATATCGATCCCACGAGGACTTAATTCCTACTGTTGTTATTAATTGTTGATACTATTTATTTACAGATATCTAATTATAGGGAGAAGGGAATTGATTGCTGATTGATTTGATTTGTAAGTGGCGTTGCTAAATAAAATAAATAAAAAGATAAAAGAAAATACTAAGGAAAATACAAAAGACACAAAAATCTAGGGTTGTGAATCATTCTAATATCATTTAAAAGATGAAGTAGTTAAACCATAGTTAGGTAAATTATTGAATTATTAATCTGGAATACTAAATGTAAAAGCCTCTTCCGAATGATCATTTACAAATACCTAGTATAATCCAATTGAACCATATGTCTATGTCAATTAAATTACCTAGATTCATTAAGATTGAGTTCCAATTATGACTACCCCCGCCCGACAGGTATATTCCTATCCTGTAAGGAATTCTATTAAAGGGTTATCTATCCTTAAGGAAGATCGTGGGTTGTTGAGACTAAGGTCTTAAACTTAAAATCCCTATGTCTAGTTCATTTTAAGTTACCTAATCAATTTTATTAGTGATCGGTTAATAAAAAGCATTAAGATTATGACTCAACAAATAACTCTTTTAATTACCCCAACTATAATCTAACCCTTTTTTAATACGGTGATATTAGAAATCATCACAACCCCTAGATAACTAACACATAACTAGGACTAGTAAAGACATAAAATTAAAAGACATAAAATAAAAAGACATAAAATAAAAGTTGAAAAATAAAATAAAATAAATAAATAAAATGCTAAGGAAAAAGGAATTACTTCTACTATTTACTATTTAGATATCTCCCATTAAAATAATATATAAACTTGATATTATAATTAACCAGCCATAAAGGCGGAACCAAAATAACCAGCCATAAAGGCGGAACCAAAATAACCAGCCATAAAGGCGGCGGAATAAGAATTTTATTACCAACCGACCAATCTGGCGGTATCCTTTTTAAGTCAGGTTTAAATAGTAAATATATTATTTTTAGGGAGATTAATCTAAATAGCAAAGTAAAAAGAATTACCTTTTTACCTTAGCGGTGAAAAGTTACCTACACATAGTAAAAAAAGTAAAAAGTAAAAACTGTAAAAAGTAAGAAAGTAAAATTACTATTACTATTAAAAAGTAATTAAAAATATTTACAAAACTTAAACTAAAATATTCTAGAGAGAGAAGCTCTCAATTTAGAACTAAAAAAAAAAGAGAGAAAGGTGTAATGAAAACTGAAATCTTGATCTCTATTTATAGGCTCGGATAAGCCTCCAGCGTCGCGACGCCCAAATTGCACTAGAGTCGCGACCCTGGGTACAGTAGGACACGTGTCACGCGCTGGTTGGCTGGCTCAGAATCTTATCCGATGACGTGGCACTGTTCATGACGTCATTGCTTACGTCATGCTGATGTGTCAACTGTTCATCACGTCATTGCTTGCGTCACTTTGATGATGTGGAAGGCGACGTGGCGACACGTGGGGCGGCGGCCGTCAGACGAATGAGAGGTTGACACGTGTCGCGCTGTGATTGGCTGATGATGACGTGTCATGTTGACTCGGTTGACTTGCTGACGTGGCTGCTGATGTGGACGATGATGTGGCGACACGTAGGATGACACGTGGGGCGGTGGCCGTCCAAGCAATAAGATTTCGCCACGTGGCACGGCGCATTTTAGCATCTCCGTTGTGATGATGACACGTGGCACGGCGCACTTAGCAAAGTCAACTTTTCTCCGATTCTGTTTTGTTGACCAGGCGCATGTTAGCAGATTCGGCGCATGCTGGGCGTCGCGACGCTGAAGGTCTGGGCGGCGCGACGCTGTGAAATGACGATTTTGCCCTTTTTGTCCAATTTTGTCCATTTTGCCCCAAAACACCTCCAGAATGTCCTGAAACTTTATTTATCTGCAAAATAACACAAAATACATCAAAACGTTCATAAAACTCAAGAAACTATACAAAATATTAAGTTAAATGAGTGAGAAATAGTGATATAAATACCACTCATCACACCCCCAAACCTAACATTTTGCTAGTCCTCGAGCAAAATATAAAATAAAATAACATAAAAATAACATTTAACTAAGCCACTTTCGTAGGGATCACAGTTGCATTGAGCATATGCAACAAGCCTTTAAACCCCTAGGTGTCCCTAGTGGACGAGTTGTAGTCTCGTGAGGGTTTACAGCAATGATACCCACAAACATTTTACAAAAGTAAAAAGGTAGTGAAACTAATGCACACAAAAGCAAAAAGACAAGCGAAAAGAGAATGTTAGTGACTAATCAGGTGAAATTTCTAATCCAAGTTACTAATGTTTTATTTCTTTCTAAATTACTGAATAAGTAAATTCTCCGATTATTTTTACCATTCTTCATATACACAGTCAACAAAATATTAAACAACTCATTTTTGCCCACAACAGTCATAAGTGCAGTTGATAAGAGAGTAATATTTTTGTCCTAAAGTTCTATCAGATTTCACATCTTTTTGTAGCAATTGAATAATTTTTCTGATTTTTCTGATTTTTTCTCTATTTTTTATTTATATACAATATCTTCCATCTATGTAGCGAGCTTTAGGTCGGTGACTCCCAAACTAGTTGGCTTTAGGGCATCAGGTGTTAAGACACCTCTAAGGACTTAATTACTCAGACTTCAGATATATATATATATATATTATTTTCTATCATCTTTTTGATCCATGTAACGAGCTTTGGGCCAATGACTCCCAAACCAGTTGGTTTTAGGGCACTAGGTATTAAAATACCCTTACAGACTTAATAACTCGGATCTCAGATGTTTTTTTTTTTTTTTTTTTTTATATCCATCACTATTTTTTAGATGTTTCCTCCAAATGAACTAGAGTACTGAATATTACAAACTTTTCAATTACAGCTCATGTCCGTATGTTACTATGCATGTTGATAATATCTGCTAACTAAGTATATGAAGATTCATTTTAATCAGTTTTATGGAGAATTTACAGATTAAATAATTCAAAAGTGAATAAACAAAAATTAACTTGTTTTGAATTAGGTTTGAAATACGTCTCAAGAGTGGAAACTCCTTACACAGCTATTTCTTACCAATTTCATCTTTTTAGTCAACATAACAACAAAACATTTCTACTGGTCATATAACTATAATTTACATGTTTTTTTTTTAAAGTTTAATCAAAGGCTCAGTTTATGGTGTGTGACTAACTGTCGAATGGACTTCCCGTTGTAGATTCCCCAGAGGGAAGGTGGAGCGAGGCTCACTTAAGTACCCTAGCCCCTTAGGCTCTTATCGCTTGTTGTCAGGAATAAACAACGAGTCCTCCAAACTAGTCTGTCACAACATGCTACAAGTGAATGATTATCTAGGTGCCTCCACAGCTTTTCCTTATAAAAGGTAGTGAGTGAAGGAAGACACCAAACCATCACCTAGCTTTAAATATGCCCTTTGTTTTTATTAATTTTTTAATTTTTTTGTATTTTTCGAAAAATTTTGGACTAAAAATAAAAACATAATATAAACAAGTACTATTAACTATTCCTCACCCCCAAACCTAAATGAGACATTGTCCCCAATGTCTTAAACAGTAGAAGAAGAGTTTAGAAAATCGTACCTGGTTAGCTGAAATTCTACAGGAAATTAAAGGTTAAGATCCAGATTTATTCGACGCTTCTTACCATGATCGTCCTCAGACCATTTTATCTTTGAAATGATAGGGTCAACTTGTGGTACATAGGCTATAAGTTGGTCAAGTAGATCTGGAGCAGACCTAGCAGTAAAAAGGAGTTCTTTCATAGGTTTTGACACGAACCCATTTATCCGAGCATCATCAAGAAACACACAAAGAAAATCATAAAATCCATCAACGTTGAGCAGTCCAAGCGGTTTCTGGTGTATGTTCAGGTTCGCCCAAGATAGAACTATAAAAATTTCCTCCAATGTGCCTAAGCCACCTGGCAAAGCAATAAAAGCATCAGAACGGTTAATCATTTCTACCAGTCGTTCAGACATACCTGGCACGATCAGTTCCTCTCCGTTTGATGATCCAATAAGATTCGCCTCTGCCAAGGGTTTTGGGATGATTCCCAAAACATGACTGCCTCCTTCTTGTACGACCTTTGAAACAGTCCCCATTAGTCCAAGATTACCTCCGCCATATATTAGGTGCATATTCCTTGCTGCTAAGACTTGACCCAATTCATGTGCTGCCTCTATGTATTGTGGCTTAGTACCAACTGTACTACCGCAAAACACACAGATGTTCTCAACTCGTCTTCTTGAAGTGGCTTCCATTTTTATGTATTTCTTTTTCAACTCTGGATGCCTTCAAAAGTGCAATGACGGGCTGAATTTATAGTACCTGAAAAAGGGTGAGTAATAATAGCACTAGTATCTTCCAGAGGAAGCTTATTAGCTAAACAACAAAATGAATCGTGAAAGGTCAAAAAGGTCTGGATCCTGTCTACGAAAATAAAGATAAATACAACAGAAAAGCAAATCAAAGCAATAATTAAGGCAAAGGAATTGTGTATGCAATACGCCATTTGTTTAGTATAAATTCATTAGGATGCGTCTCAAGAAATCATTCTTTACTCAGCCATCACAAATGAAATAACTCTCTTTAATTGCCAAACACAATTCCTTCTGTCTTAAAATACTCCGTTTGTGCTTTTCCCTACAAAAATAACACACAATATTAAAAAGTTCACACAAAATATGAAAACAGAAATTACAACAAATTGCATGGGTTGCCTCCCTGCCAGCGCTAAATTTTTCGTCTTCAGCCAGACGTGACTGAAATCCATCTGTTAAGGAGGTTTCAGCGTCGTTTTGGATGTCCTATCGAAGACAATCCCATGAGCGTTGCTTTTGAAGGGTCTCTTCCAACGGTAAAGTGGTAAAAAGAATTTTGTCTTATTCAGTACTCGTGCCACCTTTTTGATCTTTGTTGCTCCAATGGTTCCTGCAAAGAAAGAAAGAAAATCAGGAGGTCTCGTATGGTGCTTGACTTGGAATGGAAGTTCCATTCTGTCAAGCTTCTTGGTGATATCTCTGATTTGTACTCCCCGATACAACGATGTTTCTCCTGAATGCTCTGGATTTTCAATTTGGTCAGACATTTGCTCCTTCATTTGCTCTGCTTTTTGCTCCACCTTTTCTTCACAGATGAGTTTTAAGATTTCTGCATTGAGTTCTTCATCTGTCATTTGTGAAATGCATGCTTCAAAATTGTCAACCTGAGGATGAAAAGAAATGTCAGATTTTAGGTCTTCATCCTCTGATCTGGTTGAAATGATTGGCTCAGGTAGATCTTCTTCAAACATTTGTGCAATGGAATCTCCTAGATCTTCATTTTGAGGATACAGAATTCCATCCTCAATTTTTGATGCAGTTGGCACAAACAGCTCAGTTTCATCCTCGTCAGAATCTGAAAAATAGAAATCAAATCGAGACTTTGCCGGTTCGGGTTCCTGAACTGATACCTCTGGTTCTTGATTCTCCTCAGCCTCCTCCTTTGTTAAGGTGTCATCGTGGATTTCTGGGTTCTCGAAGGCTTCATCAGTGTCATCTGAAACTGGTTCTTGAGGTATGATGTTCAGGTTTTCTGTTAATTGTTTGATCTGATCTGTCATTCTTTGTATGGATTCTGCGTTACTCTAAATTTGTGTATCAATCGAGCTTCTTGTTCTTTGAACATGTGAATCAATTGATCTTCCTCGGATGGTTCTGGTTCTTGATAAGAATCAAAGGAAGATGGTGGATAAGATGGAAAAATGTGATGATTCTTCGTACCTTGGTTGTTTCCAAAAATTCTGCCACTCTGAAATGTAAATACATTGATCGCTCGGGTGGTTACCATCACATATTACACATCTCCCCATTTCATTCTGTTGAGCAAATGTGGTATTGCTTGATTCTGGCATCCAGTGATATTTGTTGGGCTGAACAACAGGCCTCAGAAAACTGGACTGTTGTCCCAGATTTGGGGTGTATCTTCTTGTAAAGCTTGTGATTTCTCAATTTCCCAATAGTGTTCCATTTTTTAATCACCTGAAAACAAAAGAAATAAAAATTACAAATAAAAGAAAGAAAATTAGATATAAGTAAATTTGATAGTTTCAAAATTAACAACTCAAGAAAAATAAGTCCCCGGCAACGGCGCCAAAAACTTGACCGGCGTAAACACACACGTATAACGCAAGCGCACGTATCGTTCAAGTAGTATAAAAATATCGATCCCACGAGGACTTAATTCCTACTGTTGTTATTAATTGTTGATACTATTTATTTACAGATATCTAATTATAGGGAGAAGGGAATTGATTGCTTGATTGATTTGATTTGTAAGTGGCGTTGCTAAATAAAATAAATAAAAAGATAAAAGAAAATACTAAGGAAAATACAAAAGACACAAAAATCTAGGGTTGTGAATCATTCTAATATCATTTAAAAGATGAAGTAGTTAAACCATAGTTAGGTAAATTATTGAATTATTAATCTGGAATACTAAATATGTAAAAGCCTCTTCCGAATGATCATTTACAAATACCTAGTATAATCCAATTGAACCATATGTCTATGTCAATTAAATTACCTAGATTCATTAAGATTGAGTTCCAATTATGACTACCCCCGCCCGACAGGTATATTCCTATCCTGTAAGGAATTCTATTAAAGGGTTATCTATCCTTAAGGAAGATCGTGGGTTGTTGAGACTAAGGTCTTAAACTTAAAATCCCTATGTCTAGTTCATTTTAAGTTTACCTAATCAATTTTATTAGTGATCGGTTAATAAAAAGCATTAAGATTATGACTCAACAAATAACTCTTTTAATTACCCCAACTATAATCTAACCCTTTTTTAATACGGTGATATTAGAAATCATCACAACCCCTAGATAACTAACACATAACTAGGACTAGTAAAGACATAAAATTAAAAGACATAAAATAAAAAGACATAAAATAAAAGTTGAAAAATAAAATAAAATAAAATAAAATAAAATGCTAAGGAAAAAGGAATTACTTCTACTATTTACTATTTAGATATCTCCCATTAAAATAATATATAAACTTGATATTATAATTAACCAGCCATAAAGGCGGAACCAAAATAACCAGCCATAAAGGCGGAACCAAAATAACCAGCCATAAAGGCGGAATAAGAATTTTATTACCAACCGACCAATCTGGCGGTATCCTTTTTAAGTCAGGTTTAAATAGTAAATATATTATTTTTAGGGAGATTAATCTAAATAGCAATAGTAAAAGAATTACCTTTTTACCTTAGCGGTGAAAAGTTACCTACACATAGTAAAAAAGTAAAAAGTAAAAACTGTAAAAAGTAAGAAAGTAAAATTACTATTACTATTAAAAAGTAATTAAAAATATTTACAAAACTTAAACTAAAATATTCTAGAGAGAGAAGCTCTCAATTTAGAACTAAAAAAAAAAGAGAGAAAGGTGTAATGAAAACTGAAATCTTGATCTCTATTTATAGGCTCGGATAAGCCTCCAGCGTCGCGACGCCCCCAAATTGCACTAGAGTCGCGACGCTGGGTACAGTAGGACACGTGTCACGCGCTGGTTGGCTGGCTCAGAATCTTATCCGATGACGTGGCACTGTTCATGACGTCATTGCTTACGTCATGCTGATGTGTCAACTGTTCATCACGTCATTGCTTGCGTCACTTTGATGATGTGGAAGGCGACGTGGCGACACGTGGGGCGGCGGCCGTCAGACGAATGAGAGGTTGACACGTGTCGCGCTGTGATTGGCTGATGATGACGTGTCATGTTGACTCGGTTGACTTGCTGACGTGGCTGCTGATGTGGACGATGATGTGGCGACACGTAGGATGACACGTGGGGCGGTGGCCGTCCAAGCAATAAGATTTCGCCACGTGGCACGGCGCATTTTAGCATCTCCGTTGTGATGGTGACACGTGGCACGGCGCACTTTAGCAAAGTCAACTTTTCTCAGATTCTGCTTTTGTTGACCAGGCGCATGTTAGCAGATCGGCGCATGCTGGGCGTCGCGACGCTGAAGGTCTGGGCGGCGCGACACTGAAATGACGATTTTGCCCTTTTGTCCAATTTTGTCCATTTTGCCCCAAAACACCTCCAGAATGTCCTGAAACTTTATTTATCTGCAAAATAACACAAAATACATCAAAACGTTCATAAAACTCAAGAAACTATACAAAATATTAAGTTAAATGAGTGGGAAATAGTGATATAAATACCACTCATCAATGATCCATATCTGTTCAAATATTGCCCTAATCAGATTTTTCGAAGATGCATACCAGATAAGTGGTGTTATTCAGTTTATCATTCAGAAGCATGTGAAGGTCACTTCTCGTAAAAAAACCACTGAAAAATCTTGCAGTATAGATTTCATTGGCGTACTTTATTTAACGATACACATATTTTCTGCAAAACTTGTGAAAATTGACAAAAGTTGGGATCCATTTCAAAAAGAAACCTGATGCCTTTAAATCCCAGCATTGACATCGAAATCTTTGATTGTTGGGGAGTAGATTTCATGGATCTATTTCCACTGTCTTTTGGATTTTTATATATTTTAGTTGCAGTTGATTATGTCTCAAAATGGGTTGAGGTGATTCCTTGTCGAAACAATGATCGCAAAATTGTGATAAATTATTTTTAAAAAAATATTTCAAGTCGATTTGGAATCCCTCGGTCCATTATAACAGATGGAGGTAAACATTTTTGTAACACGTTTTTTGAGTCCTTAATGAAAAATATGGAATTACACATAAAGTTTCTAGATCCTATCACCCTCAGACAAATGGTCAACTTGAACTAGCAAATAGGGAAATCAAACAGATTTTGGAAAAAATGGTTAACCCAAATCAGAAAGATTGGTCTCTTTGACTGACTGATGTACTTTAGGCATATCGAACAGCTTTCAAAACGTCTTTGGGAATGTCTTCCTATCGTCTAGTTTATAGAAAACCTTATCATTTTCCCGTAGAACTTGAGCATAAGAAATATCGGGCAATTAAAGTATTCAATTTAAACCTTGAAAATGCCAGTCATGAACGTAAACTTTAATTAAATGAACTTGAAGAACTAAGGAATGATTCATATGAGAATGCGAAAATTCTTAAAGCTAAAACTAAGGTCTTTCATGGTCAAATTTCACAAAAAATATTTGAAATTGCTAAAAAAACTTTTGCTTTATAATTCTCATTTAACCAATGATTGTCATTGGAGTATAAGATTTATTTAACTGATACATTAGATGTATGTAGTTTAATGAATAATAATTGCTTAAAGTAGTTTTCATTACTTCGTAACTTAGTTGATGAATTGACATAACTTAGTTACGTGTTTCTAAAAGAACACATATTGAACATCTTGAAAGATTCAAGAACTTTCAATATATTCTGTTGAAACGCAGATAGAACATCTTTGACTAGTTCAAAGATATTCAATCTGAAATTTTGAAAACCTTATCCTTAAAATTCATTACATGTCTTTGAATTGTTTAAAGATCTTTGATATGATCAAATGTATGAATTTATGGCAATTAGTTCTAAAATTATTCTGTGAATATGATTCTTACTCAAAATAATTCTTCCACGGTTCCATCTTGATGGAATTGAGCAGTGGGAGCATAAAGGTTTAGCAATCTTGAAAAATCTTTGATAAATCTCCTGTAAAAACCTGCATGTCCGAGAAAGCTCTGAATCCCTTTCACAGATGTTGGCGGAGGTAGTTTTTCAATTGTTTCAATTTTTGCTTTGTCTACCTCAATTCCCTTTTGTGAGATCTGATGTCCAAGAACAATGCCTTTCTATACCATGAAATGGCATTTCTCCCAGTTGAGTACCAGGTTTGTATCTTCGCACCTTTGTAACACATGTTCCAGATTTTGCAAGCAATGGTCAAAAGAATCTCCAAACACAGAAAATTCATCCATGAATACCTCCATACTCTGCTCCAGCATGTCTGAGAAGATGGGCATCATGCAACGCTGAAAAGTGGCGGGGGCATTACATAATCCAAATGGCATTCTACGGAAAGCAAAAGTACCATAGGGACATGTAAATGTGGTTTTCTCCTGATCTGCTGGGGCGATGGCAATCTGATTGTACCCTGAATATCCATCCAGAAAGCAATAGAACTCATGTCCCGCTAGTCTGTCTAACATCTGGTCAATGAATGGTAGCGGAAAATGGTCCTTTCTTGTGGCTTTATTCATCTTCCTGTAATCCATGCATACTCTCCATCCAGTCACCATTCTTGTTGGGATCAACTCGTTCTTTTCATTGGTGACCACAGTAATTCCTCCTTTCTTTGGTACACACTGCATAGGACTCACCCAAGTACTATCTGATATGGGGTAAATGATGCCAGCATCCAACCATTTGATGATTTCTTTCTTCACGACTTCCTTCATGATTAGATTGAGTCTCCGTTGATGCTACACTGTGGGTTTGTACTTATCGTTCATCAGAATCTTGTGCATGCAAAATGATGGACTAATGCCTCGAATATCTGCTATAGTCCAGCCAATGGCTCTTTTGTGCTCTCGTAACACTCTCAATAGCTTTTCTTCCTGCTCCAATGTTAGTGAAGAAGAAATAATAACAGGTAATTCAGAAGAGTTTCCAAGAAATGCATACCTGAGATGGCTCGGAAGTAACTTCAGCTCCAGCTGTGGTGGTTCTTCAATCGGAGGCTTGATTCGATCTTTCTTTAGCAGTTCCAAGCTTTCAACTGGTGGTGTCGCTTTGAATCAGAATGGTTTGTCAATGTAGTTAATACATTCCAGGATTTCAGCATCTAGCTCGCTGTCAGTCATGTTGGTGATGCAAGCTTCAAGTGTATCTGTGGGATTTGGCTCAGTATCCTGAACGATACTATCAACAACATCAACTCTGAAGCATTCTTCTTCTTTTTCATCGCTCGGGAATTTCATGGCTTTGAAAACATTAAAGGTCACTTCTTGATCCAGTACTTTTATGGTCAGTTCTCTTTTTTGCACATCAATCACAGTTTTACCTATAGCCAAGAATGGTCTCCCAAGAATGATAGGTACTTCTTTGTCTTCTTCCATGTCAAGGATGATGAAATCTGCTGGGAGAATGAGTTTGTCGACTTTGACCAGCACATCTTCAACAACACCTCTTGGAAATGCGAGTGTTCGATCAACAAGTTGCAACGAGACTGAGGTAGGCATTGCTTCTCCGATTTGTAGTTTCCTGTAAATAGAAAAAGGCATCAAGTTAACACCGGCTCCTAAATCACATAAAGCCTTACTGATGTAATGTTCTCCAATGGTACATGGGACAGTGAAACTTCCAGGATCTTTCAACTTCGGGGGAAGTTTCCTCTGAATGATGGTGCTGCATTCTTCCGTTAATGCTACTGTCTCGTAGTCTCCCAATTTCCGTTTTCATGAAAGAATGTCTTTCATGAATTTGACATAGCTGGCCATTTCTTCCAAGGCTTCTGCAAATGGAATGTTGATGTGCAGCTTTTTGAACACCTCCAGGAATCGAGCAAACTGTTTGTCCAGTTTGTTTTTCTGAAGACGCTGAGAAAAATGTGGAGGTGGAGTGATCTGTTCTTTTTCCTTTGCTTCTTTTTCTTCCATCTGTGGAACTGCATCTTTTGGAACTTCCTCAATTGTTGCTTTGATTCCAACATCTTTATTGATCTCAGTACCGCTTTTTAAGGTAATAGCTTGATATTGCTCCTTCCTTCGGTTCCTTGGATTTGGTTCTGTGTTACTGGGAAGATTACCTGGCGGTCTGTAACTCTGAGCATTGGCCAGTTGCCTGATTTGATTCTCCAGTGCTTTGATAGAGGCTGAATGGCTTTGATTCAATGCTACTTGATTTTGAACCATAGCTGCTAAAGCATCTAGTATTTTTCTTCTTGCTTCTTCAACTGGGCCAGCACTTCTATTATTCCTGGTTCTTTTTCATGCTCCTGGCATTTATTTGGTTGTTGGAATCCCGGTGGTGGGTAGTTCTTTTGCCCTGAATTGTTGCTCCATGCGAAATTAGGGTGATTCCTCCACCCTGGGTTATAGGTGTTGGAATATGGATTGTTCTACTGTCTGTTGAAATTGTTGACATAGTTCACTGTCTCTTCTTGTTGGTAGTAAGATTCTGACTCAAGTACTCCTCCAAATGGTGATCTTGTGGATCCACCATTAACTTTCATGTTAAGAGTTTCCAGATTTTTGCAAATCACATCCAGCTTGGAATTCAGTGCTGTGTGGCTCCAACTTCATAAATTCCTGCAATTCTTTGGATCATGCTCCTTTCTGTTGCCCATTAAAAATTGTTGTTGGCCATTTCTTCAATTAAGTTCCAGGCCTGATCTTCTCCTTTTGCCATCAAAGCTCCTCCAGCAGCAGCATCAATTGTGGTTCTCATTATTCCAGAAAGTCCATTGTAGAAGGTTTGGACTTGTAGCCACTTTGCGATCTTATGATGAGGACATTTCCGGAGTAAATCTTTGAATATTTCCCAAGCTTCGCAAAGGGATTCTGAATCTTGTTGCACGAAGGATGTGATGTCATTCCTCAACTTTGCAGTTCTAGCTGGTGGAAAGTACTTTGCAAGGAATTTGGTGGCTAGAGTGTTCCAAGTTGTGATGGAACCTGCTGGCAGTGAATGTAGCCAAGCTTTAGCTCTGTCTTTCAAGGAATATGGAAAAACCCGCAGTCTCATTGCTTCTTCAGCTACTCGGTTGTAATTGAAAGTACCGCAAACTTCCAATAAGTTGCTGATGTGGGAATTAGGACCTTCAGTTGCATTTCCCCCAAACTGTACTGACTGCTGAATCATCAGGATGCATGTTTTGATGTCACCCACATTTGCTGGTAAGGGAGGAAGTACAATACAGGAAATGAAGCCGTCGACCACCGGAATGGTTCTGTCTCGAATGGGAATTGGTGGTGCAACGTTCAAAGGTTCAGGTTCCATGTTGATTAAAGCTTCTTGGCCTTCTCGCCTTTCCCTTCTCAACTGTCTGATGGTTCATTCAATTTCTGGGTCAAGTGGTCATAGTTCAAAGCTTCTGGTTCGTCTCATGTAGTTTTTAAGAACCTGAAAAACAAGAAAACAAAAACAATAAGTAAAAAGAAATTAGATACAAGTAACGTATCTAACCCCTAAACTAATAGTGAAAGATAAATAAGTCCCCGGCAACGGTGCCAAAAACTTGACCGGTGCTTACACACGCGTATAACGCAAGCGCACGTATCGTTCAAGTAGTATAAAAAGTATCGATCCCACGAGGACTTAGTACATAATCTATTAATTTTATGAGGTCAAATGATTACTAGTATCTAACAGGTTGATTGATTGATTTGAAATGATGAAGGTTTTGAATTTAAAAAGAAGTAAATAAAATTTCTCGAATGTAGGTTTAAGAAAATTCAATATTAAAAACTATCTAGGGTTGTGATTTCTTCCAAAATCATTTTAAAGATGAAGTGGTTATTTTATGTTTGTGTAATAAATCGGTTTACTAACCTGGAACACTACCCCATGAATATATATTTTGACTCACAGCTTTGGCACGTTCTCGCCTATGTATATTCATTAGGTAGACAACTCATTGTCAATCACACTCACTGTGACTCCTAGGTTCGGTCCTGATCGTTTCTCGTTATGACAGCTTTAGCACGATCACAAGGAGGCGTATCAAGGTTAAACTTGTCAATGACAAACTCAAGCTACCGATGTAGTCCTGACAGCTTTGGCACGTTCAGGATTTCCATTTTCACTTGAATTTGTCTCTTATCATATAAGTTCTACAGGCGCAAATAAACTAACTTCAACTATAACTGCACAGCTTTGGCACGTTACAGCCATAGCATCATGAAAACATTTACATCCATATTGACAAGGCGGACGAAGAAACAAGTATTCCTAATACTCGTCACTTTCTTAAAACCTTATTTAAATCGGGGATTTTCCAACAAAAGATGCTTTTACTTTATTTAACCAAATTAAATAAACAAATACATGTATAAATTAATGATTAAACTAAACATTGAATTTTAAAGGGCTGTTCATATCGGGCGTCCAGGATCAGACTCGCTCTGATACCATTTTTGTTGGGCTCAAATCAGAGAGTCGCAGCGGAAGGAGCACGGTTCAGGCGAAATCATAGTTTAAAATTTTAAACTTAAGAATAAATTATTTAATATCAGTGCACAGTTCACTGTTTAGGCTGCTGTTACCCGGTAACTCCGTTTTTCACCGTTTTCGCTTATTTTCACTCCGAAATAATTTCCGATAAATATTTTTCTTGGGTAATTAAAATAAACTAATTTATTCAAATTACTTAATAAATAAAAACTGAATTTTATCAGAAAAATCAGATTTATCATTAATTACAATAAGACCCCAAAGTTTTGTAATTTAATCATTTTAGTTTTAAATATGTCAATTACATATTTAATTGATTCCAAATCAATCCCAAAATAATTTTTACAATTTTGCAACAAACCCAGAAACTTTTTCAGATTTGCGCAACTGCCCAGTAATTTTCAAGAATTACGAAACAGCCCCTGAACTTTTCATTAATTGCTATTTGGCCCAATTTGTTCAAAACACATCAAGATCAAATCCAATCAATCCCAAATTTGACACACATCAAATATACATCAAATTATATCATATATATGAAAATCCCCAAAATTTGAATGGGTTAAGAACCCTAATTTCATAATTACTCAAATTGGACAATTTACATTAAATTGATAAAATTCAATACTTTAATCTTCAATTACCACACCAATTAAGTCTCACCATCATGAAATTAATCAAGAACAATTCTAGGTTAATTATGAATGGCTAATCAACTCTAGAATGGCAACATTAATTTCTAATTAATTTATTTAAGCTAAATTACACTAATAAGCTCATAAATTAATCATACATGCATAACATCCTCAAACAAGCTTCCAACAAATTTAATTACAAACTTAAAGAGTTGAGAAACAAACTTAACAACACAATTTGAAGTTAAGAATAATAGAAACATTTTCTATGTAGAAGAAAGTGTAGGAAACTTACAAAAAATACAATTTTTGGCTTTGTTCTTCATTTCTTTCTTCAATTTTCTCTCAACTCTCTTTGTAAAATATTGTTGATATTGTCTTAGTATGAAAAATGAATCAAAACAATTTTGATATATCAATTTTCACTTGGGCGTGATTTTGGCTTCAAAAAAACAAATAACAATTATTTTCCTTTTGTTTGATTTTAATTGGAACAATTTTACTTGAATAAAGTAACAATTCTTTAATAAAGTAAACCAAAAAGTGTTTCAATAATATCAAGCCAAATAAAAGTAAAATCATTACAAAAGATATTTATTTTATTAATTAATTTAATTATTTAACAATTAATAATTAAAGAATTAATACAAATATCTTAAATATATGTATTATATTTACATTAAATATCTCAAATACATATATTAATGATATATATCAAATACCACAATTTGATATTTAATTAATGTGTATTTAATAATATCAAATATTAAATACAAATACACATTAATTCGGAAATGACCGTTAGGTCCCGATTGCATGTATTTTTCGTTTAACCGTTAAACGAGTTATAAATAATCAGTATTATTCATAACAGTTGCCCTAGTGCTCTACGAGTATATTTCATTAGTGAGACTCTCTATTCAGGCATATCCGTCACGAAATCTAATTTTGTGTCCATAATTCACCCACCGTAAATTATGACGACCACGGATAAACTCGCTGAATCATACAGGTCGAGGTCACTGCATACGTATAATCCCTCCGTCACAGGTATCCGAATATCCCAGAGATACAGATATAAACGTCAAATCTCTATAGGAATAATCTCGTCGACGTATCTATTAGCAATCTCTAAATAACATTCGGAACTCACTTCGAAGTATACTATGGACCATAGATTTAACAGATTGCTAATCACATTTGGACTACCTATGCTCTGTACACAGAACTGATGGATCCTTTCTTGATACAACAGGATATCATGAGCATGAGTCCACACCCAACGAACAGACGAAGGTCTGATCTAAATAGATCGGTGACGTGACTGCCATCTAAGTGTGGAGGATAACTCATATATCCACAGTGGTATCTCAAGTCAAAGAATCACTATGCTACTCAACCCGAGAAGATTCCTATTGACGTTGGTGTACCATCTATTAGGAAATCTTCGGTGAGTCGTTCAGTGTTATCAAATAAACACCTACACGTCTATACGAGTCTCCCAAGACTCATGTTCATTGGGATAAACCATCGGACCAAGTCCGATATACGACATGTACTAGTCTCAACGGATTTTACTAACCGACCCGTGTCAGTAAATCTTGACCAGGAACTTAATTTAAAGATATATAACTTATAGTGACACTTCCCAATGTCAATACAAGCTATGTTGTAACTGTGCACTACGTTGTAAATCCTAGGGTCTTTGTCTAATATATATACATATCACTAAATCAGATTTAGTTTCAATCTAATCAATCTAATTGAAATTAGATCGAATACATATATAAAAGACAAGAGGTGCTTCCATTAAATTATTAATATTATGGAAAAAGTATTGCTCGTATTCATGAATCAGACATAAATACGATCCGGATTGGCGCTCAGAGCACCAACCCTAATAATTTCTCCACTTGCTCTATGCCAATCCATGGTATCATATACACATCCTAATGTGTATCACATACTCATGGCCTCAAGAACTCACCTAGCGCTCAAGAGGTAGGTAACAACAAGTAAGCCCACTATGACTTATTGAGTTTGTCCAACAAACACAATCATTTTCCTTAGCAAGCATCATTCATATTTTTGTAGAAACTAAGTTCTACATAAATATGACTCAGATGCCATATCAACATTGTGCTTCAGCTACTAAATTATCTAAGTATTTATGGATCAATCCAAAATACTTTGTAGACAACCGCAAACACAATACTAATATCAAACTTCAAATCTTCGAGGTCACTATGCAACCTCATAAGTCAATACTTCATAAGTTACAACTAACTCCACTCTTGTAGTGGAATCATCTGTGACACTCCCACTGCATCTTTTCTGGCTTTTTATGACGTAGACTGTCTAACGTCATAATTCGACTCAAAACTAATCTAACCCTAATGGTTGCGGATTTATTCTCCATTAATTAGAAACTCGTTCTTAATATCTCAAAGATAATAAAGAACATGTTTCAAGACTCATCTTATGGTCAGAGGATATCAAAATAACTCGTAACAATTATGAGTAGATTGATATCTCTAATCGCACTCAATATAGTATTCATTATGCCATCATCATATGATGCATAAGATTGATTAGACATTCTAATCAATATCTCTTTCAAAAAAGGAATCATCATTTACGAAAGATAAATACTATATATAAGACACACACTAACTGTCAAACAGTTATACTAACTGTCATACATATAGTCTTGTGGAGTCCAGGAGCATCTCACAAGTCTCTTAGTTTTATATCTTATATAAAACTTTATATCAAATATAATAGAGACTATTCCCACTACTTTCATGGAGAAAATAAGACTGAGGTAAACCTTTTTACCTCAGAAACATATCATTATTACATTAATAATGACAATGTCATTATGATGTAAAATACTAGAAAGAAATTTGTACGCTCCCACTGACCCTTCTATCCCATATGTATTCTCTATGCTTTGATAAAATCAGACAATCTGACTGATATCAAAATTAGAAAACACAAATTCCAGAAAGCTCATCCGAGTCTACAATAGGCTCTATAAGCTAATATATTAAATTATAATCTTAGCATAATACAAACTCCAGGGCCATTCCAAAACGAACTCTTCAAACTAAGAAATCACAATGGATCTCTTATCTGAAGAAACCATTCAGAAACACCACTTTGTATTATTTTAGCTAAAATATACAATTTAGTATCATCTTTAACAAACAGATCTTATATTATTCAATCAGTGCGACCAGATACAAGTTTCCTCAGAATCTACAATAGATTGTTGAGTATAATTTATCTCACTGTCATACTATAAAGATCAAACCTTTAATAAGCTCACTGTGCTTTTACTGCGTAAAACATTTATACATTTTATGAACGATTCATAATAAAAGCTCAATCAAGTTCCAAACTTGATCGTAGTAAGCTATGAACAATCTTAGATCTATGGTCTATTGCTAAATTTCGGAATCGATATCAAATATTGTTTCCACTATAATTTATAGGATAATTCTCTTCGATAAGAAAACAACAAAATCATTAAGTATCAAATACTTTGTGAATGATTCTGACATCCTATAACACTTATATGGAAGTAATAAAATGGTATTTTCATCTTATTAATTATGCAGTTCCATTTACAGTTTATCACTGTATTTGACTTCAATAATTCAAATCTTTTCTACAATAGTTAACATCCAATGTTACAGACTAAGTAATAAATAATTTTATTACTCGAGATCGTAGAAAAAATATTCTATCAAATAGAATACAATATTCTATTAAATAAAATAAATGATAAACTTCTACTCGTACCTCATAGGCGCAAGTAATATCAATTATATAACCATTATACAAAAGATAGATTCAAATCTCAAACTTTTCAAGATTCGAATTTTCTACTTATACATATCATATATGTAACTGTAGAAACAAAATGAACATTAATTAAAATGATGAATTAGTGATACTGGAGCATAACCCCAAGAGTATTGAAACTAATTCATTAACTCTCAATATCAAACGAATCAAATCATATAAGATTCAATTTCTTCCATCAATCAATTCCATCAATATGGAATCGTGGAATAATTATATTGAATTCAGAATTATATTCTTCGAATAACCTTAGAACAAATTGCCATTAAGTCATTTGTTTGATCGTATCAAACATCTTTGAACAATTCAAAGATTCACGATGAATTTTAAAGATATAATTTTCAACACTTCAGATCGAATATCTTTGAACAAGTCAAAGTATTATATCCGTGTTTCACTAGAAACACGTAACTAAGTCACGACAGTTCACTGACTAAGTTACAAAGTAAAGAAAACTACCTTAAGAAATTTACAATTCATTAAATTACATACATCCAATGTATCAGTTTAATAAATTTTCTGGTCCAATGACAGTCATTGGTTAAATGAGGTTTAGTCACTTTCCTGAATACAATATTCATTAAATGGATAAGGATATGTGGTGTGATCTCATATCAGACCATCCTTTACTATATGGAATAAGCATCCAATACTTAAGTGATAAAATCTCATAAAATAATGTTCTAAGTTATTTACTTAACCGAAAACTTTTCTTAATGTTTATCTATTCGTAAATGACACTACTAGTCATTTTAAAATATGTAACAATTGTTTACAAAATCTGATATCAAATATCGAAATAATCATTCAATAATATTTTAAATAATTAGACGAGAGATCTGATATCCAATATCTACAGTTGTTGAATTATGAAAATCAATATTTTTATACACAACTATACGCATCTTATTTCTTTAGCTTTATTAATTACTTTCAAATTATTTACAACATTTGCAATTAATCTAAAAACAAATAGTGTCTGACACTTGAACTCCGAATGTCACTAAATCCATGGAACGTCATTATTAGATAAACAAATACCTAATGGGATTTTCTTAATGCCAGTGAAGAATCTCGAGACGTGAATCAATTCATGTCAATCTTTACTACATAAGAAACTATTCTATCTAGAAGGATTATATCAATATCTATTCTAATCTAGAACTTATTCTAGAAATCTGCAACCATAATTGAAGTCAGAAAACATATATATAATATGCATGCAGTGAATAAAAGTTTAATTCTATCAAACAAATAGAATAAGGAATAACATAAGCGACAATTTACATAATATTACACACCACATAAGTTAAGGATTTTTAACTTAGCAGTCTCTCCCACTACTTTACGTAATACCGTAATCCCCAACGGAAACGAGAATTCAATAATTAAATTGAATTCCATAATGGGAAGTGGACCCCATGAATATATATTTTGACTCACAGCTTTGGCAGGTTCTCGCCTACGTATATTCATTAGGTAGACAACTCATTGTCAATCACACTCACTGTGACTCCTAGGTTCGTTTCTGCTGATCGTTTTCGTTATGACAGCTTTGGCACATTCACAAGGAGGCGTATCAAGGTTAAACTTGTCAATGACAAACTCAAGCTACCGATGTAGTCCTGACAGCTTTGGCACGTTCAAGATTTCCATTTTCAGTTGAATTTGTCTCTTATCATATAAGTTCTACCGGCGCAAATGAACTACCTTCAACTATAACTGCACAGCTTTGGCACGTTACAGCCATAACATCATGAAATCATTTCCATCTGTATTGACAAGGCGGACGAAGAAACAAGTATTCCTAATACTCGTCACTTTCTTAAAACCTTATTTAAATCGGGGATTTCCAACAAAAGATGCTTTTACTTTATTTAATCAAATTAAATAAACAAATACATGTATAAATTAATGATTAAACTAAACATTGAATTTTAGAGGGCTGTTCATATCGGGCGTCCAGGATCAGACTCGCTCTGATACCATTTTGTTGGGCTCAAATCAGAGGTCGCAGCGGAATGAGCATGGTTCGGGCGAAATCGTAGTTTAAAATTTTAAACTTAAGAATAAATTATTTAATATCCAATATTAATAATTCATTCATATTTCACCTAAACGTATTTATTCGTTATCATATAACGACATAAATAATATAGAAAGATCGCGAAACTTTTGCGAAAACGTTTTTCCGCAAAATAGCATAAAACGCGTTTCCGGCCGAACTGACCGACCAATGCTCATGGGGACTGCCCGAGTCAGCCTCCAAAACATTTGGACAGTTCGTGGGCTGCCCGAACAGTGCACAGTTCACTATTTGGGCTGCCGTTACCCGGTAACTCTGTTTTTCACCGTTTTCGCTTATTTCACTCCGAAATAATTTCCGATAAATATTTTTCTTGGGTAATTAAAATAAACTAATTTATTCTAATTACATAATAAATAAAAACTGAATTTTTTCATAAAAATCAGATTTATCATTAATTACAATAAGACCCCAAAGTTTTGTAATTTAATCATTTTAGTTTTAAATATGTCAATTACATATTTAATTGATTCCAAATCAATCCCAAAATAATTTTTACAATTTTGCAACAAAACCAGAAACTTTTTAAGATTTGCGCAAACTGCCCAGTAATTTTCCAGAATTACGAAACAGCCCCTGAACTTTTCATTAATTACAATTTGGCCCAACTTGTTCAAAACACATCAAGATCAAATCCAATCAATCCCAAAATTGACACACATCAAATATACATCAAATTATATCATATATATGAAAATCCCCAAAATTTGAATGGGTTAAGAACCCTAATTTCATAATTACTCAAATTGGACAATTTACATTAAATTGATAAAATTCAATACTTTAATCTTTCAATTACCACACCAATTACGTCTCACCATCATGAAATTAATCAAGAACAATTCTAGGTTAATTATGAATGGCTAATCAACTCTAGAATGACAACTTTAATTTCTAATTAATTTATTTAAGCTTAATTACACTAATAAGCTCATAAATTAATCATACATGCATAACATCCTCAAACAAGCTTCCAAAAAATTTAAGTACAAACTTAAAGAGTAGAGAAACAAACTTAACTACACAATTTGAAGTTAAGAATAATAGAAACATTTTCTATGTAGAAGAAAGTGTAGGAAACTTACAAAAAATCCAATTTTTGGCTTTGTTCTTCATTTCTTTCTTCAATTTTCTCTCAACTCTCTTTGTAAAATATTTGTTGATGTTGTCTTCAATTGATATATCAATTTTCACTTGGGTTGTGATTTGGCTTCAAAAAAAAAAACAAATAACAATTATTTCCTTTGTTTGATTTTAATTGGAAATATTTTACTTTAATAAAGCAACAATTATCTTTAATAAGTAAAACAAAAAAAGTGTTCCAATAATATCAAGCCAAATAAAAGTAAAATCATTACGAAAGATATTTATTTTATTAATTAATTTAATTATTTAACAATTAAATAATTAAAGAATTAAATACAAATATCTTAAATATATGTATTATATTTACATTAAATATCTCAAATACATATATTAATGATATATATCAAATACCACAATTTGATATTTAATTAATGTATATTTAATAATATCAAATATTAAATACAAATACACATTAATTCGGAAATGACCGTTAGGTCCCGATTGCATGTATTTTTCGTTTAACCGTTAAACGAGTTATAAATAATCAGTATTATTCATAACAGTTGCCCTAGTGCTCTACGATTAAATTTCATTAGTGAGACTCTCTAGATTCAGACATATCCGTCACGAAATCTAATTTCGTGTCCATAATTCACCCACCCGTAAATTATGACGACCACGGATAAACTCGCTGAATCATACAGGTCGATGTCACTGCATACGTATAATCCCTTCGTCCCAGGTATCCGAATTATCCCAGAGATACAGATATAAACTTCAAATCTCTTTAGGAATAATCTCGTCGACGTATCTATTAGAAATCTCTAAATAACATTCGGAACTCACTCTGAAGTATACTATGGCCATAGATTTAATAGATTGCTAATCACATTTGGACTACCTATGCTGCTCAGTACACAGAACTGACGGATCCTTTCTTGATGCACACAGGATATCATGAGCATGAGTCCACACCCAACGAACAGGCGGAGGTTTGATCTAAATAGATCGGTGACGTGACTGTCATCTAAGTGTGGAGGATAACTCATATATCCACAGTGGTATCTCAAGTCAAAGAATCATTATGCTACTCAACCCGAGAAGATTCCTATTGACGTTGGCTGTACCATCTATTAGGAAATCTTCGGTGAGTCGTTCAGTGTATATCAAATAAACACCTACACGTTGATGAATGGTATTTATATCACAATTTTCCACTCATTTAACCTAATATTTTGTATAGTTTCTTGAGTTTTGTGAATATTTTGATGTGTTTTGTGTTATTTTGCATATAAATAAAGTTGGGAAAGCATTGGAAGTAATTTGGAGCAAAACAGTGAAAATTGGCAAAAAGGGTATTTTGGTATTTCCCGCGTCGCGACGCCTAACGTGCGCGGAACAGTGCTAACGTGCGCCGGGTCAACAAATCAGAATCCGAGAAAAGTTTGTCTTTGCTAACGTGCACCGTGTCACATGTCACCATCACAGCCGATCTGCTAACATGTGTCGTGCCACTGTGTCAGTATCCTACGGTGCCGACAGTCATCATCGCCACGTGTGCCACGTGTCACTCCACGTCATTGCCGCGTCATCAGCCACATCACCAGGTTTACCAAGTCAAACAGCCACCTCACCGCCACATCATCATCAGTGAATCATGAAGTGCCACGTGTCACAATCCTACGATGCGGACAGTCTCTTTCCCACGTGTCGCCACGTCAACGCCACGTCAGCATCAATAATTGAGTATCTAATCCTTATCTGACACGTGGCGGATAGGAATCTCATCGACCAATCAGAAGTCGCCACGTGTCACAATAATTGAAGCCCAACCACTCAGCCACGTGTCACCTATTAGCTTATCCAGAATCTGCAAACCGACGAACCAGAGCGTGCCACGTCGACAGAAGCTGGCATAGCGATGCCAAGACCTTCAGCGTCGCGACGCCCGAAGCCTACCCGCGCCTATAAATTCAGCTTCAAATCAGAATTTGTGGCACCACTCTCTCTCATCTCTTTGATGTAAAGAGATAGTTTATCTCTCTAGTTTCTTTTAGTTTTTAGTTTTTTTTTTTGTTTTTAGTTTTGTAAATAATTTTAATTACGTTTTGTTAATATAGTATTTACTTTTTTTACTTTTTACAGTTTTTACAATTCACTATGAGGAGGTAATTTCCCTAGCTAGGGTGAAAGGTAATTCTTTTACTATTACTATTTAGATTAATCTCCCTTAAAATTAATATATTAACTATTTAAAATATTGACTTAAAAAGGATACCGCCAGATTGGTCGGTTGGTAATATTATCACAAGTTTATATCTATTGTATGGGAGACATCTAAAATAGTAAATAGTAAAAGTAAATCTTTTTACCTTAGCATTTTATTTTATTTTTACTTTTCAGCTTTTACTTATGTCTTTTACTTTCAGCATTTTTACTTTATGTCTTTTACTTTTAAGTTTTTACTAGCCCTAGTTATGTGTTAGTTATCTGGGTTGTGATGAATTCTATATCACCGGTTTATAAGGGGTTATTTATAGTTTGGGTAATTTAAAGGTTTACTTATTAAGTCTTAAGCTTAATGCTTCTGTTGTCTGATCACCAATAAGATTGATGTGGTAAATCTAAATGAACTAGACATAGGGATTTTAGGTTTAAGCCTTAGACTTAATAGCCCACGATCTTCCTTGAGGATAGAAACCCTTTAATAGATTTCCTTACAGGATAGACATATACCTGTCGGGTGGGG